>JAJHSJ010000017.1:1595653-1780149 GCA_021015155.1 Magnolia officinalis | reverse complement strand
TAATATGGATAAGCATCAAACTACTTGTGAAAACTCTCCAGAAAAGAAAAAGTTGTGATGGGCTCTACTTCTCACCGTACTCATCTATATATTTAGAGTACGATCATTTGATTTATGATTATAATTTATATAATTTTTTTCATTGATGGTGATCAGTCCATTAATATTCAAATTAAATCTAATAATTAGTATCAAAGCTAACTATGCATCCATCGTGGTAGATCAATGGAGAATGCTTCCTGATTCTTGAGCTGACCTAGATAGAGTGAAATTATCAAGATTAGCAGAAGGCTTTTAGGTTAAATCTGATCGGTCCATTTACAGATTTACAGATTATTTTAAGGTCAGATCTAAAAATGTGCATTTAATTAAGGACCTTCAATCAGATCTAAACCATTCCTTTATTTTTGCGTGTACAGTTGTATTCGTGGAAGTTGCAGTTACAGAAGATCTTCTGATTTTATGTCAAGCGCACGTCCCAATATGGAGCACATGTGCGAAATCTGAGCTTTCCATCAAGCGGGCTCCAGTGTTTAGATCTTCTATCTATAAAATAGGCCATTCCACACATCAGGTGACAAATAGTCCACTTTGTTCGCTTTGGTCCATGCGCCTGTTATCTGGACCATTCATTTGATGATTTGCATTTTAAATTAGCCAGTCGAAAACTCGCTTTAAATAGATGAAGCTAATCATATGATCAATCACTTTCTTGTGGACAGTCATCCAAGTGTTGGGGAAATGTCAATCAAATATCTCTATAGACTTTGGCTATAATTAGGATCTTCTGATGGTTTCATTTCATTGCTATGGCTAACCCAAGAGCTAGTTGGTCTTTGTTGGACAGTCTAGATTGATTAACATGTGGCCTGACTATGGGGTTGGGAAGGGATGCACCAAAATATCAATCAGACGATCATAGCCATCCAATCCCAACCGTAGCTACAGGATGTCAACCAAGGGTAGAAATACTCCAACCATCAAACAATTAAGCTTCAAGATGACAGTGTAACTTTTTGATTGGCCAATCTGTATGTACCAAAATCCATGCAGATTATAAGTAGCTGGTGTTGATGTTGCCATGTGGCATAAAAGATATTTAAGAAGCATGCATCAGGGTTTTGGGTATCGGCTTATCTTTACAAGGGTGTTTTTTGTATTTTAGTTTTCTCCTGATAGAAGAAGCGAATGGTTGTTCCAACAACGTCAATCCCTAAGAACGTTTTAAGATAAGATCATGGTACATGAAATGTAACCGATCTTTTCCTAGTTGATTGCACGTGAAGGTGACACATTGATGGACGGTTGTTCTCCCATTTTCCCCATAAAGTTATAAGCAGCCGAAGCAGATCCAAGAGAAGCTGCTTCTTTTCCAAATAAAACACACGACAAGGTTTAGCACTATTGAGTTTATAGCTTTTGCGAAGATAATCATCTTTATCCTACTTTTATTGAAAATATGATAACTTAAATTCATGTAAATCAGTGGGATTTGAGCAGATGAATAACATACAATACATTAAAAGTTGTGAAATAGACAAACATGCACTTTATCAGCTGTTGAAAATTCAATGCCTTGAATCTATGCTGAAACAGGGGCCATCAATCAGTTGATAGTCTGGTCGACAAGTCGAAGGATATATAAAATATTCAGTTTTTTGGCAAAACTCTATGGACTATATTTGGAGTTTTCGATAGTCGAAAACTCTAGTCAATAGGTTGACCCAACCGATCGATGCATATTGACTAGTCGATTCGACATGTCGACGGATTATGTAGTTTTGCACAGTTTGTTTTGATTTCTAGGTTATGTCATGTATATGGGTGTAATTGGGATTAGGGCTAAGGCTAGAGTGTTTTAGGGTTTGAGAAAAATATAGGGCTTTGAATCGGTAAGGTTTCATCTCTTGTAACTTTGTTATTCATGATGCATTATCACTTTGTGCTGTTTTTTTTTTTTTCACATGGATTTTTTCACGTACATTCAGAATGTTCCCTGTTGGATTTGCTTGTTTGATGGTAATTATTTTGTTTTATTATGCTCTATGTGCTATGAATCCCACTAAGTAGTATCAGAGATAACATTGGGAAGCATATTGAGTTTGAAGACAAGGTATCTATGACATATAACATTAGTTTGATATAAATAAGTATTCCAAGAGTAACAAATTTGAACTATGGAAGGTGAAGATGAATGGCGTTATAGTTCAGTAAGGATTGGACGCACTCCTTGAAAAGCAACTAGAAACTATGAAAGAAGAAGAGTAGAACAAGTTAGATCAAAAGGCCAATATATTAATTTATTTGTCTAATGGATGAGGTCCTCTGAAATGTTATGAGAGAGATGATTGCAACTAATACATGGGCAAAGTTAGAAAACATATATGCGAAGAAGTCTCTTGAGAATTGTTTGTATCTAAAGCTATAGTTGTTTAATCTGAATATGGCTGATGAGGCTGATGTTGAAATCTACAGTAGTAACTTCAATAGGGCTTGTTTGCAAATTATTGGATGTGGATGAGGCGATGAAGGATGAAGATCAAATATGTATTCTGTTGAATTCTTTTCCAGAATTGTATGAGACGTTTAAAAACTCTTTGTGCATTGGTAAGATGACGTTGAGACCGTTATCTTAGTTATTCAATTGAACGCAAAGAGAAAGAAAATCAATGACGTGAATGCTTCTACAAATGCACTAGTTATGAGTGAAGAAATTCTAAGTGAGATAGAGGATCTTCATATTCGAGATCGAAATTTAAGGGCAATGGCAAAGGTAAGATGAAGTGCTGGAGCTGTGGCACGACCGAACACATGAAAAAGGATTGTTAGAATCCCAAGTCTAGGAAGGATGAATTAGAGGGTTCATATGCCAACATTACGGAATCCAGTGAGGAGGTTAGTGGTAGTGATGTGTTAACCGCATCAAAATTTGGGTATTTCAATGATGAATGAATTTTGGATATGGGAGATATGTATCACATGACTCCTAATGAGAGTTGGTTCACGATTTACAGAAAGTGCGATGGTAGCTAGGTGTTTATGTGTGCTTCCGCGAGTCCCAACATCCACCTCTTAAAATGTTGAACATAAAAACCATAAGGGAACCCATTAATGAATTTCTCAACATTATAAGAGCAAACTATTTCACATTGCTATAATTGTGTATTATAAAAATAAAAATAAAAAGCACATGAAAAATAAATGTACATGCAAAACATGTCTCATCAACAATTTCTTATTAGGACATGCCACAAATTGGGTCACTTACACACACATATGTATATAAACAAAACAAAGAAAGAAAAATACTCAAGCCCCTTGGCGTATGCTGTCAGTTTCGTAGACACTAATGTCTATTATAATTCTTATTCGATGCTCGGGACAGAAAATTAGAAGACTATATATGATTTTTTTTTTTTTTCAAGAAATAGAGAAGTTGAGAGTTTTTCGTACCCTAGTAGAAAACAGTAAGGAAGGTGGCATTTTATAGGAGTTATTCCCACTTTTTGCCTATTTCAGAAGGTTCCGCCTACCCATTGGGTTATGCCCATCATCAAAGAGCCCATTTCGTACGATGAAAATGGTCCTCAGACCACACCCAGTAAATAACTTTCATCGCGGAATAAAATAGAGAGGTGAATACTTCACAAGCACTCACCACCTTTTGTGATGTTGACAATTTACATGTGGATTAAAAGGTCCAACCATCACTCTTAAATTCTAGCCATCCAATTCCATAGGCCCCACCATGGACATCTTTAAATCACTTAAATCAGTTCATTATAATTGTAACAACCTGAAATTTTGGGTGCAAGTTTACCTGTACATAAGGATGTACGATTACACTTTTACACTTGTTCAACTGTACACTTACAGATCCATTAATATTTATGTAGTTTAACTTGAATCTCAAACATAGAAAGTAATTTTCACCCCTAGATTACGTCAACCGACTATTGATTAATAGGATAAACCCCTGATTACCTTAATATTCTTACCCGTAAAATTAAAACTAACCATTAATATAACCTATAACCATCAGATGAAGATATCCAACCATCCACTTTGAATTTGGACCACTTGATCAAAGTAAAGTAATTACTAGATCTTCATATCCACTTGTACACACGTCAAATTAACATTTTGATCCGTTCACCTTATTTGTCAATTATGAATATGCTTAATTTACCGTCAAAATTATGATCTAAGCATTTTACACCGATGAACCATTCACTTAAATCTAACGGTGTACATTTCTAACATAGATCGCATCCAAAAATTTCTTTTTATGTATGCATTTACAAAACTCACTTTACAATAACCCATGAATATGATTAACATTTTAACCATTTACTTATTTAAAATTTAGACCATCAACTGATCATCCATCACAGTCAGATCTACCAACTGGGCCATCCAAATATCTAAATGAACCATTCATTAGGTAGATCTTAGGACATACATCAAAACTACTGGTTAATTTTTATATAAGATGTCGGTAGATGTTGTTTTGAGTTATAAATAGGCGTAAGTCGTTAAATAGGCATCTTGGTCATCCCTGAGAGATCAAGGCCCAAACTTAGTCTGTTTGTAGAGCACGCGAAATGGTAATTTTTTGTAAAATTTCACTTTAAATAGACTGTCTAAATAGAAAATATTTATTAGAAATGTGAGATAAGACATGACACATATATTACAAGACACCTAGAAACCCACGTTTCTTCAAGACTACACCAACAATACACCATAGCTATCGTCCATTTAGTCTAATATCAATCCATCCTTCACTGTCCACCATCTGTTAAGCCAACATATGCATGATCTGGGCCATTCACTTACTAGCCAAGAAGTCGTCAACAATCCATATTTAATCTTGAGAGTTTCTTGTCCTATCATATAGATCACCGGAATATTATATTTGTCTCATCCTTCAGCCCATAACTTAACATGATATAATGAAGTAGATGGGCGGAGTAGATTTCTCATAAGCAACAAGATGGACCCCACGTATCAATGGAAAATAAATCTGTAACAACTCCAAATTTTTTCGGTTCCTTAAATTTTAAAATTTTAAAATTTTGTTTGTTTAAAAAAAAAAAAAGATCAAACCGGTTGCAACCTCCCTTATCATTTATTCATCTTATCCAAGCAACTCTCTTTTCATTATAAGGATGGACATTTCTCGTCGATCAAAAAGAGGGAAAAAAAAAGATAAAAGATAAAAGGAGAGAAATTAGTAGAAGAACAACTTGCACATGTTAATACTTATTTTATTTTAATTTAGATTTTTATTTTTAATATGTTATTATGCTTTGGGTTTATGTGATGAATGGTGTAGATCTACCATGGGTGCAATGCATGTGCACATATATTAATATGTGCGCATATACACGATGCACCTTGGAATACCTTACGCATGTAACGAATTAAAAGAAAACACGTAAGTTCTTTTTGTTTATTTTATTTGAAGTACATATTGGACTTATTTTGCATATATGGCCGATCAATTCAGTCCATTAGGTTCTAAGGACCAAAGTATGGAAAACCTAAAAAAATTAGGTTAAATTAACATTTTGGTAGGCCGCAATATGCAAAATAGAATTCATGATGCACTCACCGTTGGAATATCCATCGGGGTCGCAGGAAGTTCTGACGGTGGTATCAATTATTTTGACCATTAAAGAATAAATGGGTGGACCAATGAATAATTTGGATCTTACATAGAAAGTTAGGAGAGTTTGAAATAAGAAATGTATATGTTTTAATGGTGGAAGAACGGTCGGTGTTGTTCATGGTAGCATGACTCATCAGAATAACGAATCTACTTCATTTTTCTATTAATGTCCTAAAACGATGTTGGTAAAATGGTGAATTGAATAGATCTTATGCACACATATTACGTATGGGCCATCATGACAAAATTATAACAATATAAAATGGGTGTAAAAACACTCCAGCGTGCAAAAGTGAAGTTGATCTATTTAGGTTACCGGAATTAGTTCGGATTGATGGGCCTTATATGAGGGACTTTCTTGATGTAAGTATCAAATCCGTACCGTCTAATAATCTTGTCACTTAATAAGAGATATGTGGTTGAAAAATTTATTCAAAAGAAAACTCAGGTAGACAACAATGCCTTAAATAGTGAAAATTAAATTGTCACCATTGAATATTCGTGTGGGCTACAAAAGTGTTATTTCAAGGAGATTTTTGGGCTCCCCCTTTATGAGGAGATTACCCATCTTATCCATGGTTTACATTATCATGGACTTATCAACAAATTAAATAAATAAATAAGTACAAAAAAATAAAGTTTGGTTTCCGACGTTGAAACTAAGTGCGGATTCTATTGTTAAAAGCCATCTTGGGTCATCAGATTGTAGACCCACAATGATATATTTATTGTATCCACTCCATCCATTTGATTTGGAAGGGTACTGTGGATTAAGAGTATAAATTTAGGACATATCCAAAATGTGTGCGACTTATACAGAAAGAAAATAATGGTAGTTGTACAATAATCGTTTAGAGTATTACGGGTCCCACAGATTTTAGATTGGATTGAAATTTCTTCTCAATGGTCAATATAATGGTGGTAACTATACAATCAGTCCAGATCCCTATAAGTAGGACCCACATAAAAAAATGTGTTAGATATATATAATTTAATATATTTCAGTATTCGGATGCACGGTAAAACTTATATAAGGTACATGCATGTTTATGACAAAATATACATAGGCTAAAATTATGTGTCATCATGGCATGGTATTAATCTGGTGGGTCATCTTATAAGATAAACCTTATCTATGAGGTAACCTAAATATCACTCTCATGTATGACCTTAGTTAGTAATCAAAACAAATCAAATGCTTTATGAATTTAATATTTTTTTTATGGTGTACTACATATGGATTATTTATAGGTATTCTCTAATCAGCTCCATCGGATTTCTTCCTAAATCATCAGGTGAGTAATCCCAACCTGTTTCCTCTCAGTCGTACTTAAAGTAGTTGTTTGATTGATATGTTGAGTGTGATTCTTTGTATTGATCGTTTTATTATATTTGTTTAAGCTTGAAATTCTATGGATATAACATGATGATATATGTGACAACATGCTAATATGATGCATCGATCATTTTCATTCATTCATGTCATGCATAGCGCACCTGCGTTGAATCCTGGGGGCACGCCCTGGAAGACCCGTAGGTACTTACAATACCGGGTGACCTAAGGGACCATCCTTGGATGCCCACAATATGTAGAAGTCTACCAAGATGGTGGAAGCCTACCCAATAAGGGGAGATGCGGGTTGATGGAATCCAACTCAAGCAAGTGGATGGTTTCTATTTATACCCACTTAATGCATTCATGCATCCATGCATTTCATAACATTCATACATTTCTATTTTAATTATGACGTGTATGAACCATGATGGGTTCACTCACTAGCCTGGCCAGCTAACGTTGTGGATTGACAACTGTACAGAGACAAATGAAACAAGAGTAAAATGAGGACCGTTTCCCAGATGAATCGTGGGACCATGTGTCGTATTTGGCAAAAGATCAACATGTTACGATGGACTAATGACTTATTTAGGAGTTTGATTTTGTTTTGTATCTATTTGTACATAAATATGATGATCATTGAAAAATATTTGATTTATTATTTTTATTTTATTTTATTTTTGTTGAATGAAATTTCAAATGAGTGGACTCGATGATTCCTGTTTAGATGATTCCTGATGTGGTTTTGAATATATGATGATGGAAATTATAGGAAGATAATACAAACATGGATGAATGGATGCTAAAATTGGATGTGAACTTAGGATTCATTAAATTGTGCCTCTAAATAATTGTACGGAGAATGAATTAAGTACACTCAGTGTACATGTCATGGGCCGAAACTCGAGTTTGAGGGTGCACATGCACTTTGTATCCGAATTTCGGGCCGTGATAATAACCCTTCAATCTCAGTCTTAAAAATAGAAGGTTTTTATATCAGATGGCTAGAATCATATGATCCATGCAGACCTTGTTGAACGGTCCATGAAGGGTGGTCCACTAGAACATCTCCCACTCAACAGTATAGATTACTGAATCTTATGTCTATGAAATCTAATACAAAGAACTAAAAGGAAAACAACAATTGAATTAATCTCGATTAACCCGCCCCATCCTCTACAAGACTATAAGGATGGTTATGAGAAATGATCCCAACCGTATATGTTATATAGTGCTCCCAGTTGAATTGGGTCCCTTGGACAACCCAATTGATCGATCCGTACCGACCATTATGTCGGGCACAAATCTTATCGCTCCAAGAGGAAAATCAAACTGATCAATAGTGTATAAAATGGACAGTCTATATTGTTCTAAAGCATCTTTTAATCAGGCTATCCTAACTATCCCATCCATGGTATATAAAACACGTGGCTATAAAAGAGAAGGCCATGTCAGGATAAATCAAACCATCTGATGGGTGTGAGTTTTTCATGATGGCCCATGCAACTGTTTTGCTGTAGACCTAGTGAATGCTCAAGGTTGATAGATTGGACTAAATGCCCCAATGCAACTACAATATCTTAAAAAGAAATTAAGATATGTAGAAGCCAGCCTCCTTGTGGAACAATGATTCTATGGCTTATATGTAAACACTTGCACCCATCAACTGATAAACACTTGCACCCAAATCTAGCAAAGCATGCTCAATTTGAAAATTCTCAATAATACAAGGAGTGGGACTTCCTGGGTCTTTGTATTTGGGTACAGCCCTTTTCTGAATGATAGTGCTCACTTTTTTAGTGAGGAAGGCCTTATTGTGCACATTTAATTTCCTCTTTACAGTGCACAGGTCCTTGAGATATTTAGCATATGATGGAATTTGACTAATGGCATCAAGCAGATGAATATTGACAGTAACCTTATAGAGCACATCCAACACCTCTTGATATTTAATGGGGACAATCGGGTTTCAAAGTCTAGATAGGAACGGAACTGGAGGCTCATGTAACTTAGTCTCTTTATTCTTTTGTTGTTGAGGCTCTTGAACCTTAACCGGTTCATCATTCTCTTGAGACGGTAGCTCATCCTCTGGTATTTCTACCAGTTGCGTTATCTTGTTATCGACATCTTTTCCACTTCTCAAGGTAATGATGGTCTTAGTTTGTTCATGATGTAGCTCACTTGGATTTGAGTCTCCAATGAAATGTGTATTTCTAGGGTTTGGCATAGGTTGAGAAGGAATTGTGCCTTTTTCCCTAGCATTTAGTTGAGTCTCAATCCTAGTCATGACTGTTTTTAATTCCTGATTTGATTTGATTAGAAACTGATTCATTTGAGCTTGAGAGTTCATGAATGCGGTTAATGCATCCCCCACAGATGATCGCTTTGGTAGGGGTATATATGGTGCATTATTAGATGCCTTAAAGAAGTTGTTTTGTGGAGGCACTTGAGGTGCATTGAGCGCATTAATTTGTGGTTCATTCCTCCAACTAAGATTAAGATGATTACGGCAATTTGGATTGTACGTGTTTCCCATTGGTCGCATAACTGACATTTAGTAGTTATTTATAACATGTGCTTGCCCATGCTCATGTGTGATATTTTGTACAACTGGGATTATTGGACAATCCTTTGTGTCATGGTCTGCACCACCACAAATGCTACAAAAATTACCTAAGGAAGTGTTTTATTTAACCATATCAACTTTCATAATTTTCAAGGCTTCGACCTTTCTAGCTAATACAACGAATTTTACATTAAGGTCGTCTTCCTCTCTTAGGACATACATCCTCGCTTTCTCTCTAGGAACGAGTCTAGTTTGATCTGGTTTAGCAAAGACATCAAATGTCTGAGTATTCTCTGCTAACATGTCTAGAAAATCCCAAGCCTCATTATGATCTTTGTCGAGAAAGGTTCCACCACATATCATCTCTATGAACTGACGGGTATCTATGGTGAGCCCCTTTCAGAACGCATCAATCAAGTGTTATGGTTCATGACCATGATGTGGGCAAGTGAGTAGAAGGTCTTTGAAGCACTCCTAAGTTTAGAAAAATAGCTCATTCCCCTTTTGGGAGAACGACATGATTTCCTCTTTCAGTTTATTTGTTTTGTGCTTGAGAAAGAATTTTTTTCAAAAACTCTTTACTTAAGGCTTGCCATACAGTGATGGTATGTGGTCTTAGAGAGTTGAGTCACGCTTTGGCCGGATCATTTAGAGAAAATAAAAATAACCTAAATTTGAATACATCCCTATTGCCATTGTTTACTTGTAATGTTGTAATTACTTCCTCAAAGTCCTTGAGGTGCGAGTAGGGGCTTTCAGAATCCAAGCCATGAAATTTAGGAATCAATTGAATCATACCTGGTTTAAAATCAATGTTCCCTGTGTGAGCAGGGAACACAATGCAAGACAATAAAGTTGATATCTCAGGGTGTAAATGTTCACGTAAAGTTCGTGGTTGGTGTAACACATTCCTATGAACTTCATTCTCATCCTCAAGATAAGGATTGCGTTGATTTTCTCTGTTTCGGATTAGAGTTGGATCTGACAAATTTGGATTTGCATTATCAACTGGGTCTGCCATGGAATCCAAGTGGTGTTGTCTGCCTCTTCTAAATGAATGATTAAGGCCTGAGACTAGTCCACCTTTGAAAGAGAGTCAATTGTTTTGATCTCTACTCCAACGGGACATAAACCATCCACATCACACAACAAAAACCATAAATTCAAATAACAAGTATGATACTTGAAATAAAAATAAAAACTTAACGAACAACTCGGGAGGCAGAGCCGACCATGAGGGTTCAAACCACAAAGAAAAATAAATAAAAATAAAATAAAACTAATGCAGAAATTAAATTATGTTAATCTGGAAAATAGATTCAACGGATGATCTTTGTAATCAAACAGCAACTGTAGGACAACCATATCACTTGGGTGATAAAATCCCATGCAGGGCTACCTTATGTCACAGTTAGTGCTTAAAAGACCCAATTGAATTTACTTTTAAAGTAAAATAGAAAATCTACAGAAATTTTGGAGGGTTTAGAAGAGAACTTACTTTAGTTATCTTGCACAAATCTAATCTATCTTCATCTCTCCCCGGCAACAGCGCCAAAAACTTGTTTGTTTGCCTCCAAGTGTAGAGGCTCGTAAGTAACATCATGTGAATACAGGGTTTATCTCACAGGGAGATAATTTATGAGAATGAAAAAAATCAAATGTAAAATTAACTAAATAATGGAAACTAAACAAATGAAATGATTTTGAAAGTTTTGAATGTATGAAATTCAATTAATTTGAAAACAAAATTGTTATTTAGGAACGGTTTTAAATCATTCTTAAATGCTTCAGGAATGGTGTAAAACAGTTCCTAAATGAGGCGTCGCAAAAAAACAGGAACAGTTCAGAACCATTTTGGATACCATTTCAAATTTTAGAGATGGAATTTTAGGAGTGGTTTAAAACCGTTCTAGTGCCAATGGTCACGTTTTAGGAACAAAATTTTAGAAACGGTTTAAAACCCTTCTTAATGTTGCCAACAGTCAGATTTTATAACGGAATTTTAGGAACAATTTTAAACCCTGATAAACACACGAAATTTAAGGTCAAGGGAAATAAATTAATAGAAGTTTTTTGCATTCCATCAAAGAAAAACATAAGAGAATAATGTGCTTGAAGATGTTTCATTGCAAAATCAAATTTACAAAATAAGCTACAGTAAAGGCTAGTACTTTAGCTTTGTGGAGATGGCAAAAAATGCTAGCAAATCTATTTGTTAAAGTTTCAGTATTGGCTAATCAAAGGGAACAAAGTGCATTTTTCCTAATCAAGTTACTAGAGATAAAAGCGGATCCTTGAGTCAGTTCCAGACAAGCAGCATCGTGCAAAATTCCCAATAGAAATGGACCAATTGCAAGATGCAAGGTTTTAGCCAATTTAGGATAGTCAACTCACTTGGCAACCTGCAATTATTTAGACTGCATTTGGATGTAAGTCAGATGAAAATAATACCTGTCAGAACAAAAACATTTTCTGTTGTCTAAAGTGGTGAAATCCGTGGGCTCCACTGAAATGCTAAAGTTGTGAAACACTGGTCAAAGCCAGATATGCAGCAAGGCAGGATTACCTTGCCAGTTTTGTTGCATTATCAAGGCGGTCGTCCAAATGCGCAGTCAAATACTAACATATCAAAAAGATGTAAGTAAAAAATAACGTGTGGTATGGTAGTACTGGGCCATTTCTATAAACTCAATTGTAAAAATCCAACATGCAATCAAGCCTTCTTTTTTTTTTTTTTTTTTTTCCTTAAAACAAGCTAAGATGATGATGATGGAGCTCGAGTGTGCACCTTCAATTCATTATATGCAGCGTAGTACTGGGGATACTTCCCTCTGGCTCCCCCAAAAGCAGCTTGCCATGTATCTATGAGAATCAATATCTTCTCCCTTACATTTAAGGCCGGCTACAGGACAAATTTGGAGGAATCAGTACAGAAAACAGAGCTCAGATACCCAAAAGCACATAAATGGTTACAATGTACAATTATAAATGAAGGCAAGGAGGAACTAGAAAACAGAGCTCAGATACCCAAAAGCCTACCCAATTCTATGAACCTGACCCAGCTTTAGTCTTAATCCTTGAATTGTGAAGAAGATTTCTCATCCTTTCCCTCATGTTGTTTTCTAGTTCTTCTGTTTAAAATTTCATTATTGTCTAGGAAAGGAAGTTGCAAATCATTGTTCCTTCTCCATTCATAAGTCTCAAAGCACTTTCCAATATCCATACAAAATTGTTGGATATCTGTACATGGAGTACTTGAACAAAATTTCAGATGTTGCTGGCCAGTTGACTGCACACCAAATTCCATATATCCTAACCCTTTGTTGCTACCATCATTCAATTGACTACTTTTCAATGAATCAATTTATACGTTTATCGTTTTCAATGCTAATGATTGGAGTAGTAACTGCTATCATACATCTAATGTAGTGTCTCAAGCAGAGGAAAAAGAAAACAAAGTATTGCTGGACCAAACAAATTGAAGAAAGAACAATAGAGGAAAATTACAACAGACCACAACTCCAATAACAAAGCGGAATCAGGGACCATGGAAGGATGTTACATGGCTTCCCATCAATGGCATATCCATGGTTACAACGTTACTCTACTTATAGTATGGGGTCTATAAGAGAACAAAATAAATTCATTAAAAATTGTCTTGGGAAAAAGGAACAAAACAAATACAGATCTACATGAATTTCAAACCCCTTGGATTGTGAAAAAGACCCATTTTGTTTGCATACAAAGGGACATGATCTCTCTCCTTATACTTGTGATTTGACCCATCTGCTTCCACCTTTGTACCAGAAAAGATGAACAAAACCACCAAAGCAGATCCCTCCAATTTCACTAGCATAAAGGGCTAAAAGCTTTCCACCAAAGAACCAAATGATTCTAAGTCATTCAAATAGTATTAGAATTACATGATGTTAGGCTGGTCGAAAAATAAATTTATTAGCTTTGCAATTGGAGCCAATTTAATGTTATTACATTGTCTTACACCCCCAAAAGTGGACTGCAAGAAATGAATGAGCTAACAGTGAACACAGAAAATTTTGGAGAAAGCCTGAGAGAAATTTGGTATAAAGGTAAATAAAAATCCAAACGCATGAGAGAAAATTGGTATGAAGGCAAACAAAAATCCAAACCCATCATCAATTTCATATGAAAGTATAAAGATAGAAATTAAAATTACTTGGATTTTGAGATGATGTATTGTCCATGCTAGGATCAGGAGATTTATCTCCATCCTTTGAAAAATGTTTATCGATTAGAAGGTGTCTTTTCAATCCAGCATATCTGCAAAGAAGTTGACTTAGCTTCGATCATTTTATCATAGATCAATTATAGACATGTCCACCATGAAGCCTAATGATCCATACCTCCTCTAGTCGTCATTAATTAAACCAGCACAAAAGAAAAACATATTTGCAAAACCTCAACCAAAATTCATCAATCGCAGAGAGAAACAAGAAACTTTACACCCACCAATACCTGCCAGAAAGAAGATTGTGCATGAGCCCATGGTAGATTACAAAAACAGAACATAACATCTTCCTCCTAATAACTAATGAAAGCTAAGATGAAGACAGCAGAAAGTCCAGAGATGTGGAAAATTTCATATTTATAAACGCCTCTAATGAATTCAGATGGTATATTTGGTGATAAAATTAAGGAAAAGACTATCTAAAACTAAAGAATTAGATGTGCGTTGTTATCAATATTGTTTGAATTTCTCTCAATCAAGTGATTTAGATGCAGATTATTATGGGGCTTCATTCACTTTATATTTCCAGTCACTTTAGATGTAACGTCCCGGATTTTTGCCAACCTGGGATTAGACGTGTGACGGCCCGTTACTGTGGTCACACGTGGCGGGCACACATGTGGGTCGGCCCCAAGATGGCTGGTAGGCTACTGTGTGGCTGACAGGCTACTGTGCTGGCAGGCTACTGTGCACACAGTGAAAGGTGAAGCTTTATCCTACATCGGAAGTGTCGTCTGAAGTTGTGGTGGTTATATGTGGAGTTGCCACCCTATACTGTATGAGGCCTTTTGGGGGAGTTCCCCGAGAACAAAACCGTGCAGGCTGTGCCCAGAGCGGACAATATCATACAGTGTGGGCGTGGGCTGTTACAAATGGTATCGAGCCGAGGACGGCTCTGCCCTCGGTGGGGGATATTGTGACGCCCCGTCACTGTGGTCACATGTGGGCGGGCACACATGTGGGCACTGTACTTCATAACATGCTCAATTGATTGTATGATTTTATCTATGTAATGCATATGTTTAAATTCATGTTTACGTTGTATGATCCGTCATGGGTGATGGGGGAGTGGAGCAACGAGTGCGTGCAACAACCCTGGTAGCCCTAAACGGATAATATCAGACTTTGATTGTATGATTTGAATTTTGATCCATTATTGCTTTAAATATCTGAAATTGAATGTGATTGGGGCTATTGTATAGTCCAGGCAGTCGGTAACGGGATCGAATTTATGGCTGAGTTTCATTTGCCACGTGAGATGTGCTCGACGAACCCGAGTCGTACTTCGGTTGGCGATAGTGGTTGGCCACACGAAGTGCTTATGCGCTTCATATCGTTCAACTTGTTGTGCGCTCGAGCTAGCCGAGCTCGTCAAACAACCCGATCTGTCTTATGTATATTCACCATGTTTGGACGCTACTGCTTGAACCTAGGGTACTAAACTTACCAGTGAAATCCCCTCTAACCATGGTACCTCGATCCACTAAGACTCATGAGCCGTGCATGGTGGTATGGGACACCGTGGTCGAGCTGTCAGCCTACGCTAGGGCCACGTGCCTCCCCGTAGTGACCAGTGAGCAACCAGACCCGTGAGCCGATTATGGTGGTATGGGACACTATATTCGTGCTGTCGGCCTACATTGATAAGGTGATGGGGGAGTGGTGCAACGATTGCGAGCAACAGCCCTGACAACCCTTTTGTAACATCCTGAATTTTTGCCAACCTGGGATTAGACGTCCTTAGGCAATGGGTCGATCTAACACCTTATTAACTTGTCAGAACTGAATCCCACAGTCTAAAATTGCTTGTGAACCCATTTCTTTCACAAATCCCACTCTTCACCACCTTGTTCTTTAAATTTTTCTAAGTACTTTCACCTTAGACACTATCTTAAACTAGCTAAGTATTATAGCTCGGATTTCTTTACATACAAACTACAAAGGCCCAGGTACCACCTCAGACAAAAATCATACAAGACTAAATCCTTTAGAAATTAGGCGAGAATTAGCTAGTGTTAAACTAGAGTGCCTGTGAAATTAGTATCAATCACTTTAAATACGATCGGCAAGACCCAAAACTTGTAGAATCATTGACGCTAGGGTACCTTAAAATCTACGATCAATCTCATTACCCAGCTGCTCTCGGGAGCATCTCGAAACTCCGTATCAGATCTGGACCGCACGTCGGAAGTTTGATTAACACGAAGTTAAGGAATTAGGACTGCCTTGCTGGGCTTGACAATCATCTCGGAAATCAAGTCCAGATAGTGTCCTAGTGTAATTCGCTTGAGTCCGGAGCGAGGAGTGTGAAAACACTTGATTTTCTTTACAAATAAATATGTCAAATAGTAATCTGACACCTCTCGCTTATGAATAAGTTTTAAGCAACCAGACCGTCAGAATCAAACCAAATTACACCATCGGATCAGGGATATTTCCCCAAACATAATCATGTACTCGGAATCTCCGATCGAGATCCACTGACCATTGAACTGATACTGGTCCGCCATTTGCGATCTGGAATTCCGACTGAAATGAAAACTTAACTAAACGTAAATCCAGTGTTAGTGAGCTTAAGTCCGACCTTTGGCTCAAGGAAGCCCGCCAGAAGTGCTCCGTTGAGCTGGAACAGGTCCGCTTTGGTTATAACCTAAGTATACTTTGACTTGGAGTTTATTTCAGTGAGTTTTTAGGCTATATAAGGACCTTAAACCCTCTCTCATTGCAGCCATACGAATTTGAGAAAAGTCCTAGGAAAAGAGAGAGAAAAGAGAGAGAAAGAGTGAGAGAAGTGGGAGAATCTCCCAACTGCTATTCCCTGCCACTACACAAGCTGCACCACCCCATTCTTATCGCTTTCTCGGCGATTCCGATTTCGTTTCTAAGTAAGAAACCCTAACCCTAACCTGTTTGGGGGTTTTGATAGTTGTAGGTTATGAAATAGCTAACCTATTCCGTTCTATAGGTTGCCAAACTGTCGTATACGAAAGCTTAGCAAACCTATCGGATTCGTTACGATTCTACGACAAAAGGTGCGGACTTTAGGTGTATAGGTTATGGTTTTCAACGCTTTCAATGTCAGATAATGATAGATTCATGATCTGCATGCAATTGCACATGTACAAAGTGTTGTCTGTTTTTCGTTTCGATTAAAGATGAAGAATATGGAATTTTACATACTCTAGGTATTTGTAGAAAGTACCGTATACATATAAATTTTGAAAATGTATTTGCCATGATTATTTGCTTTATGAATATATTATATATGGATAAAATACTTGTTTGGCAAAAGGGCTCGCCCTAATACATGTTTTGCTAATATACACTATGTATGTTGAAATAGTGTATCTAAGTGTT
The DNA here is from genome assembly GCA_021015155.1 of Magnolia officinalis. Classification (NCBI taxonomy): domain Eukaryota; kingdom Viridiplantae; phylum Streptophyta; class Magnoliopsida; order Magnoliales; family Magnoliaceae; genus Magnolia; species Magnolia officinalis. Next base: position 1,762,949 of record JAJHSJ010000017.1, on the reverse strand, counting down.
TGTGAAAATGACTGAATGAGTATAGAATTCTCATTCGTGCTCGCCATGACTAATTGTCATGGATATATGATTGTTGTATTGGCGATACCCCTTTGACGAAAGGATTTGCCCTGAATCACGCCACGGCCACTATACGCTATATATGTTGAAATGTGTAGCCCAAGTGTTTGTGAAAATGTTCAAATGAATATGGAACTTGGATTCCTACTTTCCATGACTATCCATCGTGGGTATACGCGTGTTATGATTGGGGCAACTCCCTAGTGAAAGGATTTGGCCTAATGCCTATGTGATCAACATACGTCATGTATGTTGATGTATGTATTTTAAAGTGTTTGTTGAAATGTCTGAATGAGTAGTAGTTAGTAAATTGTAATGTTTAAGGGTGTTGAGATATGATTCTTAACTTCTTTAACTATGTGTATGATTTCTTTAGATATCTGTGTGATTAGGAGTTGAATATGTACAAACTCATGCTTATGTTGTACTAACATGCTCAATTGATTGTATGATTTTATCTATGTAATGCATATGTTTAAATTCATGTTTACATTGTTTGATCCGTCATGGGTGATGGGGGAGTGGAGCAACGAGTACGTGCAACAGCCCTGACAGCCCTAAACGGATAATATCAGACTTGATTGTATGATTTGAATCTTGATCCATTACTGCTTTAACTATCTGCAATTGAATGTGATTGGGGCTATGATTATAGTCCAGGCAATCGGTAACGGGATTGAATTCATGGCTGTGATTCATTTGCCACGTGAGATGTGTTCGACGAACCCGAGTCGTACTTCAGTTGGCGATAGTGGTTGGCCACACGAAGTGCTTATGTGCTTCATATCATTCAACTTGTTGTGTGCTCGAGCTAGCCGAGCTCGTCAAGTAACCCGATCTGTCTTATGTATGTTCACCATGTTTGGACGCCTATACTTGAACCTAGGGTACCAAACTTACTAGTGAAATCCCCTTTAACCATGATACCTCGATCCGATAAGACTCATGAGCCGGGCATGGTGGTATGGGATACCGTGGTCGAGCTGTCAACCTACGCTGGGGCCACGTGCCTCCCCATAGTGACCAGTGAGCAACCAGACTCGTGAGCCGATTATGGTGGTATATGACACTATATTCGAGTTGTCGGCCTACACTGATTGGTGACGAACCCTTTGTAGTGACCTCGAGCATACTCTGAATTTGCGGTGAGGCGACGAGTTTTGCCGCAGTGTATAGAGTATGAACTAGGCCTATTTTAATTTAGTAATGAACCGTTAAAGAGGTGATGGGGGAGTGGTGTAACCATTGTGCGCGCGTAACAGCCCTGGCAGCCTTTGCAGCGACCTAGAAACACACCATCATATGAGATTAACTAGGACTGACGACCCTAGAATGGATCATGTTTGGGAATGATACAAGGGAGGTACCTTAGTTTCCCAATACTGCTGTTTGAAATGGACTAATAAAAACTCGGTAATCATGCTCATCATCGCATTGCATGTGCCTGGAAGATGTGGAGCACTGAGGGATGAAAGCATGCCACGAACGTAAGATGGTGTCGCATGAGGGTGTGTGTGGTGAGGGCATACATCATGACTGCATTCCATACTTACATTAACAAGAGTATTTAGAATTGTTTGATTGTATTGCTTTATCATTACTGCTTGACCGAATTGATAACATATTAACCTATGCTTTATTGTTCCACTGAGTTAGCTACTCATTCCCACGTTACGGGACGGTGTTCCGAACACCCACCAGACTTTGTCTGATTGTAGATGGCGATGCTTGTGAGGCGGAGCCAGACCTCTGCGACGATGAGGACACTTTCGTGTATATGTTATTTTCTGGCGGTTTCATGTAAGCCGTGCCTTGATCGACTGGGTTATAGGGACGTTGACTAGATGACACTACACATTTGGTATCATTTGAATTGTAATTGTAATTCTTTAACCTGGTAACCTTATCACACTCTGGAGACTTACCATAGTTTTTATATTTTATATACCTATCACAGTCTTCCGCTTACAATTTAACTGTCTCTGGAGTATGATATGTTATTTTGGCTTAATCTCACTCATGTTCAATGCACTAATACAGACAACATTCAATCGTCATTCATTTTGTTGCATAAGTGATGCGTTGGGACTCGGGAGTTGAGTTTATGCTCGACCCCTGATTTTCAGGTTGTTACAAGATGGTATCAGAGCATGATTTGGATAAAACCGGACCTGAGTTATGGTCAAATGACGCACTCTGACACACTCTGACATACTCTGACTTAGGAGGGAGAGACGAAACGTAAAAACCGACTTAGGATTTTCTAAATTCGCCGAGCGGCGAAACCGACCGAAATCGACCGCTGAGATTGGGCCATACACACCCATGATCACGCGAAACAATCCCGAATCATTTCTAGGCCGTCAGTCGATGGGTTTGAGTCGTTCCTTAGAGACGAATGTCCTTAGGTTGTGGGTCAACCACAACACCAAAGCCTAAAACCCCTTTTTATCCAATTGATTCAAAATCTCTCCTTGCACCACTTCAAGCTTCAATTCTTTGTAAGTCCTTTCATACCAGGTACAAATTCTAATGTATAAATGATGAAGAATACTACTTAAACAAAAAGATACTATAAATAGTAAATATATGTATAAATTGGACTTTTAACCCTTAACCTTTTGGAATCTAACCAAATAAATGGATTGGTTGGATAGATTAGCTCCTCCTACCCCAAAATCATATGCCACACGTCACACAAAATCATTCCGGTTTGCAATTTGGCCCCGTTACGGCTCAAAACAGAGTCGGGGGCCAAACGGAGCACCTTCGGGGGTACCCAGGGTGAGACCCAGGGTTTTTTGGGGCCTAGGGGGCAGGAGGGTCTCACCGATGGAGTGGGCCCTCAAGATCTGGACCATTGGTCGGTGAGGCCCTCGCCCGGTCGGCGAGGCCTCGCCGAGTTTCGGGCCCTGTCGAGCCGAGCGTGTTTGGGGGGTTGGGGAACCCCCTGGTATGTAGGCCGTAGTTTAAAACCACCTCAAATGTATACTTCCTTCACAAAGTGACCCTCCAAGCTCTCCCTTTCCTTCCAAAATTTGATTTTCTCTCTCAAACCTCCACTCCAATCGCTCAATCTGTCATTTTCGGCCACTACCCCTCCATAGCCATCGTTCACAGCCATCCCTACCTCCCTACCCTCTCCGATCTCTCTCATTTGGGCCCTTACATGCCCCATGTGAAGCTCAAAAAGTGTAAGCTCCCTACCCCTTCCATTTTTTTTTTTTTATTTCCTACATTTCTTTCCTTTCATTTGGGCCTCTATAACCCCTGTTGAGAACCAAATCCATGGAGACCTAAATATCCCAGCCCTTTCCTCCATTTCCTTCACTTTTCCATGACTCTATTCGAGGACGTTTAAGGCCCGTTCGGCCAATTGCGTTAAGTAAGTTTAAGGTGGATGAAATTGTAAAAGTAATAATAAATGCATGTGTTAGGTATTGTCATTGGATTGGGTGTATCCCATGTTTTCCAATACCATGTTTGGGAATGTATGCAATTAAAAGTAAATTCCGAGATTTCCTTTCAAATAACACTTAGAAATTCATTATCTTGGGATTTGGAAATTCCATCTCACACTTTTCCAACACCAGACTCATTTTCCAAAGTCTATAAAATTAATTTTTATCCCACCCACCCTCCTACCAAACATGCCACTCCCAATCCCGAAGTGGGATTAGCAATGCAGTCCCATTTAAGACAATAGGGCCTAGAGTTTTGGACCTAGAACGATGCTCCTAGATTTTGACAGACCTGACCGTATAGGAAATCCAACAAATTAATAATGTGAACCCTAGGACCCTCTTAGCTGGTGTGAGCATGTGTGTAGTGCTCGAGTGTAGCAAATTTAAGTTCGGGCAACTCAATTCCAATTAGGCAACTTTGACCCTAAGTGATAAAACCCTTCCTTGTATTAGAAAGGATGTGAAATCATCTAGCGTATGAGCATAGACTTTGGACTACACCTATGGATTTCCACTACTCCTAAATTAAGACTAGACTACCGGTTACATTAGAGAATGTCAGAGACCGATAGACTTAGTTAGGTCGGCTAATATACCTCTTTGATCTGGGTGGCTCAGCGAAAGCGTGGTGGACCCTACCCCACTGGCCCAGGATCGAAACTGTGCTCGTTGAATACGAACATTATAGAAGCCCTAGCAAGTTCTACTATGAGAAATCGTTTTAGGATGATCTAATAAGATGTGACTCACCATTTCCTTAGACATAGATAATAACGAGGACTCTCTTAGGCTAAGACCTAAAGGGCAACCTTAGACGTAGACAATTTGAGCTTTTCAATGATGGGCATTCCCTACGTTTCTAGAGTGATCGGTCTACGGAGTTACTGAAATATACAACTGCGAAGCATTCGCGGCTTGACCCAATTCTCAATCCTGGGCGACTACCAATGGACTCATTGCTTGGCCGAGCAGAAGACCAGGATCCACCAGGATTCGGAAGGGATACGATGAGCTTCCTACCCTGGCCCGGTAGATGATCGATGTATCGGGATCAAGCCCACTATAGTCGTCTCTCCGTGTTGGTCAAACAATGAAAACAGCTATCTCACTCTAAATAATTGGGGATTATCGTCAAGACTCCAAATAGGTAAAGAAATAAATTGTAGCAAACCATCAGGATATGGGAAATAGATAAAAGAATAAGTTTTAAGGGGGTTAGACTAAAATGAACCAGGCTAGTATATACCCCACCACGTATAGAAACTCGAAATCAATAAAACTTAGGCAAAAGAAATAATTAAATCTTTCCTTATTACCCTTAGGCAATTTCGGGGACGAAATTTTGTTTTAAGGGGGGTAGATTGTAACATCCCGGATTTTTGCCAACCTGGGATTAGACGTCCTTAGGCAATGGGTCGCTCCTAACACCTTATTAACTCGTCAGAACTGAACCCCACAGTCTAAAATCGCTCCTTAACCCATTTCCTTCACAAATCCCACCCTTCACCACCTTCTTCTTTCAATTTTTCTAGTACTTTTACCCTAGACGCTATCTTAAACTAGCTAAGTAGTATAACTTGGATCACTTTATATATAAACTACAAAGGCCCAGGTACCACCTCAGACAGAAATTACTCAGGACTAAATCCTTTTGAAATTAGGCGAGAATTAGCCAGTGTTAAACTAGAGTACCTGTGAAATTATCACCAATCACTTTAAATACGATCGGCAAGACCCAAAACTTGTAGAATCATTGACGCTAGGGTACCCTAAAATCTAGGATCAATCTCATTACCCGGCTGCTCTTGGGAGCATCTCGAAACTCCGTATCAGATCTGGACCGCACGTCGGAAGTCCGATTAACACGAAGTTAAGGAATTAGGACCGCCTTGCTGGGCTTGTCAACCATCTCAGAAATCAAATCCAGATAGTGTCCCAGCACTATTCGCTTGAGTTCGGAGCAGAGAGTGTGAGAAATGTGAAAATAATTTTAAATTAAATCCAAAATAAATAAATCTGGCACCTCTCGCTTGCGGATCAGTTTTAAGCAACCAGACCGTCAGAATCAGACCAAATTCACCCTCGGATCAGGGATATTTCTCCAAACATAACCATGTACTCGGAATCTCCGATCGAGATCCACTAACCGTTGAATTGAAACTGGTCCGCCATGCGTGATCTGGAAATCCCACTGAAACGAAAACATAACTCCACCTGGATCCGGTGTCTGTGAGCTTAAGTCCGAGCTTTGGCTCAAGGAGGCCTGCCAGAAGTGCTCCGTTGAGCTGGAAAAGGTCCGCTTTGGTTATAACCTAAGTATACCTTGACCATAAGTCTATTTTAATGAGTTTTTAGGCTATATAAGGACTTTAAAACTCTCTCTCTCACAACCATACCAATTTGAGAGAAACCCTAGAGAGAGAAGAGAGAAAAGAGAGAGAAAGAGTGAGAGAAGTGGGAGAATCTCCCAACTACTATTCCTTGCCACTACACAAGCTCCACCACTCCGTTCTAATTGCTTTCCCGACGATTCCAGCTCCGTTTCTAAGTAAGAAACCCTAACCCTAACCTGTTTTGGGGTTTTGATAGTTGTAGGTTATGAAATAGCTAACCTATTTCGCTCAATAAGTTGTCAAACTGCCGTAGACGAAGACTTAGCGAACCTATCGAATTCTTTCCGATTCTACGACAAAAGGTGCGCACTTTAGGTATATAGGTTATGGTTTTTAATGCTTTCAATGTCAGATAATGATAGATTCATGATCTGCACGCAATTGCACATGTACAAAGTGCTATTTGTTTTCCGCTTCGATTAAAGATGAAGAATATGAAATTTTACATACTCTAGGTATTTGTAGAAAGTACCGTATACATATAATTTTTGAAATGTGTTTGCCATGATTATTTGCTGTATAAATATATTATATATGGATAAAATACTTGTTTGGCGAAAGGGCTCGCCCTAATACATGTTTTACTAATATACACTATGTATGTTGAAATAGTGTATTCTAAGTGTTTGTGAAAATGACTGAATGAGTATAGAATTCTCATTCGTGCTCGCCATGACTAATTGTCATGATATATGATTGTTGCATTGGCGATACCCCTTTGACGAAAAGATTTGCCATGAATCACGCCACGGTCACTATACGCTATAAATGTTGAAATGTGTAGCCCAAGTGTTTGTGAAAATGTTCAAATGAATATGGAACTTGGATTCTTACTTTCCATGACTATCCGTCGTGGGTGTACGCGTGTTATGATTGGGGCAACTCCCTAGTGAAAGGATTTGGCCTAATGCCTATGTGATCAACATATGTCATGTATGTTGATGTATGTATTTTAAAGTGTTTGTTGAAATGTCTGAATGAGTAGTAGTTAGTAAATTGCAATGTTTAAGGGTGTTGAGATATGATTCTCAACTTCTTTAACTATGTGTATGTTTTCTTTAGATATCTGTGTGATTAGGAATTGAATATGTACAAACTCAAGCTTATTTTGTACTTCATAACATGCTCAATTGATTGTATGATTTTATCTATTTAATGCATATGTTTAAATTCATGTTTACGTTGTATGATCCGTCATGGGTGATGGGGGAGTGGAGCAACGAGTGCGTGCAATAGCCCTAGCAGCCCTAAATGGATAATATCAAACTTTGATTGTATGATTTGAATTTTGATCCATTACTGCTTTAAATATCTGAAATTGAATGTGATTGAGGCTATTGTATAGTCCAGGCAGTCGGTAACGGGATCAAATTCGTGGTGGAGTTTCATTTGCCACGTGAGATGTGTTCGACGAACCCGAGTCGTACTTAGGTTGGCGATAGTGGTTGGCCACACGAAGTGCTTATGCGCTTCATATCGTTCAACTTGTTGTGCGCTCGAGCTAGCCGAGCTCGTCAAGCAACCCGATCTGTCTTATGTATATTCACCATGTTTAGACGCCACTACTTGAACCTATGGTACCAAACTTACCAGTGAAATCCCCTCTAACCATGGTACCTCGATCCGGTAAGACTCATGAGCCGGGCATGGTGGTATGGGACACCGTGGTCGAGCTATCAGCCTACGTTGGGACCACGTGCCTCCCCGTAGTGACCAGTGAGCAACCAGACTCATGAGCCGATTATGGTGGTATGAGACACTATATTCGTGCTGTCGGCCTACATTGATAAGGTGATGGGGGAGTGGTACAACAATTGCAAGCAACAGCCCTGGCAGCCCTTTGTAGTGACCTCGAGCATACTTTGAATTTGCGGTGAGGCGACGAGTTTTGCCGCAGTGTATAGAGTATGAACTAGGCTTGTATCTGTATAGTGATGAACCGTTAAAAAGGTGATGGGGGAGTGGTGTAACCTTTGTGTGTAATAGCCTTGGTAGCCTTTGCAGCGACCTAGAAACACATTATCATATGAGATTAACTAGGACTGACGTCCCTAGAATGGATCATGTTTGGGAATGATACAAGGGAGGTACCTTAGTTTCCCAATACTGCTATTTGAAATAGACTAATAACAACTCGGTAATCATACTCATCATCGCATTGCATGTGCCTGGAAGATGTGGAACACTGAGGGATGAAAACATGCTGCGAACGTAAGATGGTGTCGCACGAGGGTGTTTTGGCAAGGGCATACATCATGACTGCATTCCATACTTGCATTAACAAGAGTATTTAAAATTGTTTGATTATACCGCTTTATCATTACTGCTTGACTGAATCGATAACATGTTAACCTATGCTTTATTGCTCCACTGAATTATCTATTCACTCCCACGTTACGGGACGGTATCCGAACACCCACCAGACTTTGTCTGATTGCAGATGGCGATGCTTGTGAGGCGGAGCCAGACCTCTGCGACGATGAGGACACTTTCTTATATATGTTATTTTCTAGCAGCTTCATGTAAGTTGTGCCTTGATCGACGAGGTTACATGGACGTTGACTAGATGACACTACACATTTGGTATCATTTGAATTGTACTTGTAATTCTTTAACCTGGTAACCTTATCACACTCTGGAGACTTACCATAGTTTTTATATTTTATATATCTATCACAGTCTTCCGCTTGCAATTTAACTGTCTCTGGAGTATGATATGCTGTTTTAGCTTAATCTCACTCATGTTCAACGCACTAATACAGACAACATTCAATCGTCATTCATTTTGTTGCATAAGTGATGCGTTGGAACTCGGGAGTTAAGTTTATGCTCGACCCCCGATTTTCAGGGTGTTACATTAGATTTTCAGAATGTCAAAACCATAAGGATCACAATCTACCAAGTAATAGTCAGGTAGGTGCAGTTTTTCAATGAGAAGCTGCAAAAAGCTGATAGGAAAATGTGTGTTTGTAACAGATCATAAAACATATATTACAGGCTAAAATTTCCAAAAATCACTATACAGGACAAGCTAAACAATGCAAATGAAATTCTACAACTCTACACTCCATTTCAATGAACGAACTAACAACACAAACATGCCAAGCTACCCAAATCAACACAGTTATCAAAAGTAAAAATAAATAAATAATCCATGTAAATAAGATAATGCAATAGATTTTGAGGATCAATCTTACCTTGAGATAGTAAGCCTTTTTAATCTCAACCGCAGATGCAATAGTATTTTCTGTTTACTGTTTTCAGGTAAACATAAGTCCGAGACTCATGTCAGAACCTTCATTGAAGAGGAAGCCGAGTAAGACAGTGATTGGATGATAATTTAAGCATTCATGCAATGGAAAAGCATCTTCTTTTCTTTCTTTTAATTTAAAGTAACTTGGAAAATGGGAGAATAAGTATTCAGTTCATGGAGGCTTGACTTATGGTTGTTTCTGCTCAGGGTATTGTCAGATGCAGAAGTGTCGGAGGATGAAGAAGATGACAAGGACAACACTGAGCATGATGATTGTTTCATAGATGACAGAATAGATCCATGAATTCTGGTACTTGTTGCCTGCTGCAGGGGAGCGGATTAGGTGAGACCGAACCTCACCCAGACGTGCAAACCTTACGGGTCCCGCCTTGATTTGTGTATTCTATATCCACTCAGTCCATCCATTTTTTGAAAATCGATTTAAAGCATGATATCAAAATTTAAAAAGATCCAATTGTTATACCTTACTTCCATCTGTCTGGTCGAAAGCCCAACAGAAAAGATCCAATTGCCAATCTAACAGATATTAATAGCTGGTACAATGTAGGAATGATCACTCTTAATCAGTCCATTTATTTGGTGAGACCTAAAGATCCAGTGAGAAAACCGCATGGATTGGACAATGGCTTGAAACATTACTAAGAATTAAAAAAATAAAAAATAAAAAACTTGCATGATGCACCTGACCTGCACCAACAAGGAAAAAAGAAAAAGAAGAAAGTTTTTGTAGTGTCCATATGCTTACACTATATAAGGTTGTTGTTAAACGAGAAAAGGCCAATATAGAAATAAATATGCTAGCTCCACATGCACCCTCTGCACATGCAATTTCTACGGCACACGTATCAACCGTGGGATAATTGATGATTTATTCAAACTGTGCTGTTTGTAGTCATAGAAATATAACACATCGATATCGCCGGAAAATATCATCCACATATCTCACACCATACATAAGGAACCCAACAGAGAAACCATAAAAGAAAAATAAATTTTCATTCACTACCATTCTCTACGTCATTCCTGCTAGCGTTAGTACTTGACCCAAACTATTCCTGTAAACGCAAGAGCTTATATATTAAAACAATCTCTAATTAAAACGTAGCTTTTTCTATAAAAGTAAGAGCTTATTTCTATTTGTTTTCCTTAGAAAGGTACCTTGTAGACCCGGTGCATATCAGCTTCTCTCTAGGCCATTAGCTAATTCTCAGTAGCAGGATACTTGTTGAAAACCATGATAATGAAAAACACAAAAAAGACCAAGGATCTAGCATTCGAAGTTCTCAAGCAATATAAAGAGTATAAAAATTAGATGCTAGTAGCATACCCTTCACCATCTAATTTGTCTGAATGCCCACATAGAGGACTGTTTGGTTAAAGAGGAGAATCACGTGAGTCATTCTCTGCAGAGTCACTTTCTCCTGCTGCAGAAACATGGGACATCCCAACCCTTTATGACCTGACCTATACCTATAACAAACAATTCCGATATCTTTCAGTCATGCCTGTAACCATCTAAAAGAAAAAAGAAGAAGAAGAAGAAGAAACAAATAAAGAAAGAAAAAGATTTGCTTTGAATTATAGATTAGGTGAACTATAACATTACCTAGATGAAACTTAAAAAGGCCTTTAGCCAATATTAGAGTCAAATTTCAGTCCATTCTTCTTTAGTCGGCCAATGTAGTAGATGGCGACGTGAAATCATGTCATAGTTATCAAATATCATTAATCAGGTAATGTCATGATTGAGTTTCCTTAAAACATGGGATCATTTTCTTCTTCCGATATTATAGGTTGCTTTCTCTAAATATGTAATGATGCATCCATTGGAGTAAATGTACATATTCAAAGAAGGGAATGATCGATTATACATATTCAAAGCAGGGAACAATCGATCATACATGTTCAAAGCAGGGAAGTATCAATTGTGCACAAGCATGCAAGTAATTCAAAGCAGGGAATTCATTGAATATAGAAATCAAATATGGTATTTGATTGTGTGGGTAGGACTTGGCATGCATCTTGCTAAATCCATTAAAAAAATAGGAAACAAATCCAGAAATGATTTAAACAGATTAGAGTGACTATTTGAATTATATCCTTGCCATATGTGCAGTTAATGAGTAGCAGCAGCCTATTAAGGTTTATATTCTGGATTTCAACTTTTCCTATTTACCAAAAAGTTTAACCACTTACTGGAATGCAATATAGAAGACGCCGTTCCCAGCTTACTGAATAGTTGTTGCTGAGCCCTGCAAAGTAGCCATGGGAGATAAGCATCATTTCTAGAAAGTGAACTCAACTTGAACTCTTACTGATTCTGGCACAAAATGCCTCAAATGGAAGATGAGAGAGATATAAACGTGTAATGTTTCATAAAGAAGGTCCCATAAGAATGCACAAGAGAGAGAGAGAGAGAGAGAGAGAGAAGAGAGAGAGAGAGAGGAGAGAGAGAGAGAGAGAGAGAGAGAGAGAGGAGAGAAGCTCTGCAATGTGGCCAAGTCACCAAAAATAACCAGGCCTAGTCATTAAAATACCAGGGCAAGTCAAGCAACGTGCTGTGCCTCAGCCCTGGATATTCAAGTTGAAAACCGAATGACGGCTGAGTTCTGTTGACATGAGCCAACCAAGTAATACCAAGTCAATGCAAATGAAAGTTAACTCAGAATATGGCTATTCTAAGTTGATTTGGGTAAGTCCCAAGTCAACCAGTTGAGTTCACAACAATGAGTCAAACCATATAAAATGCAATCCTACAAAATTCAGAATGCCAACAAACAGTTGAAAGAATGATTTTGTAGATGTACGAAGCTAGCTAATGAGAAAAATGAGAAATGAACTTTCCTGTGTTAACATTGTTGCATCTGCAATGACAAATGGCACATTCACAAAGCGGGCTAATGTTTTTGTAAGTAATGTCTTTCATGTCCTTACAATTAATATTACAATATGGAAGCAAGTAATGTCTTCTGCTACATCTTACTAGTGATTTGGCAAGTAAAAGCCCGAGAAATGGAATCCCACTTACCGCATCCAAAGCTCAAGTGAGCCGAAAATGCGATAATTAAATGTCCACAGTTGAATTATTTGTGGGGCCACAGAAGTTTTGATTCATGCTAATATTTTTGTTTTCAGCTCATCCCAATAGTAACGACGTTATTAACAGTATGGATGGCATCTAAACATCACGGTTTAACTTAGGAAGATTTTAACGGTAGGAATTTCCCTAACCATATTTTCCTTTAGTACGGCTCATTCAAGCTTTGGATATGGTTCATTTTTTTACAACATGTCTTAATATGAACTCACAAAACGAATAGACGGGTGGATTTCTAACAAACATCAAGTGAGCCCTACCTAATTTTCCTGCACAATAACCTACTGCGAAAGGCTTTTGCCTGCAAAAGCCTTTCATGGGAAGTTCCAGCGCTGGGAACGCAGCGGAGGCTATTGCGATGTTTGTGAGAAATGCTCACCGTACATCCATTTTGTGGGTTCATTTTAGGACATGAGGCTAAAAATGAACTATGTACAATGCTTAAATGGGCTGAAAATGTGATAATTCTTATGTGAATCATGCTTATATTTGTGTTTTCAGGGATGGGGATTCCCTGCGAAAGCCTTTCGCAAGAAGTTCCTGCGCTGAGAACTTAGGTGGGGCCTGAGGTGATGTTTTTGAGAAATCCACTCTATTCATCCGTTTTGTAAGCTCATTTTAGGATATAGGTTCAAAAATGATCCGGATCCAATACTCAGCTGGGACAAAAACGTGAGTATTGAACGTCAAGAGTTGAAATATTCGTGTGGCCACATAAGCCTTGAATCAGGATACTATTTGTGTTTTTTCATCCCAACATTAATGACGTTATAAACGGTATAGATGGCATATAAACATCACTGTTGACGCTAGGAACGTTTCAATGGCAGGACTTTTCCTACACACATTGCGGCCCAGTTGAGTCTTTGATCCTGCTAATTTTTGGTCTAATGTACTAAAATGAGCTCAAAAAACGGATGGACGGGGTGCATTTCTCACAGACATCACGGCAGGCCCACCTAAGTTTCCACCACAGGAACTTCTTGCGAAAGGCTTTCGCAGGAAATCCGCGTCCTGTTTTCAGTTCATCCAAATCCGCGTCTTGGATTTTGTTCAATTTTGACTAATCCCCTAAAATTAGCTCACAAAACGGATGGACGGAGTGGATTCTTGAAAAACATCACGGTGGGCCCCACCTAAGTTCCCAGCGCAGGAACTTCCTGCGAAAGGCTTTTGCAGGAAATCCGCGTCCGTCTTCTCCCATTAAAAGGCTGGTTGGTTTCCTTTTCTTGCAAGTCTCACTTTCGTTTTTCTTCTTTTCCTTGGTAATGGCGATGATGATGGATAATAAAAAAAGAAAGGGATGCACAGTCATTACAACAGCAATGGAGATGGTTGCTGACAATGGTGATATAATGACAAAGATCTTCACTCACTTGCCCGTTAAATCTCGTTGCAGATTCAAGTGTGTTTCCAAGCATTGGCTTTCTCTCATCTCAGATCCCACCTTCTCTCAAAAACACTACTCCTCTCCAGATTCCTCCATCTCCTCCTTCTTCTTTCAGCCTCCTGAACCCTTCGACTATTTCCCGCCCCAATTTGCTCCAATTGATAAACCTAACTCCGGTGTTCCCGACCCATCTCTCTCTTTCTTAGAAGAAGGCTTCTCGCTCAAGCATTCCTGCAACGGCCTTCTCTTGTGTCAACGTAAAATGGATAAAGATATTACCTACTGTGTTTGCAACCCTACCATCATGGAATACAAGCTTCTTCCACAACTTGCTAAAAACAAGCTCATCTACTGCAGCAGCATTGTATTTGATCCGTCCAAGTCCCCCGGGTTGTGGAAAGCATCAGTAGAAGCTTTCTATGAATATTGTTGGATGCTCAATGAGAAGGGAGTGTTATGGAACGGTGCACTGCATTGGATAAATCTGCCTAAATCATTCGTCTCCTTCCATGTTGAAAGAGAATCCTTTTGGACAACGAAGTTGCCTCCAAAATCAAGCGGATCAGACTACCAGGCAACATGCAGATATTTTGGGGAGTCAAATGGGCATTTATACTTTATAGAGACTCATTATAGTTACAAGACCAAATTGCCAACTGAATTCGATATATGGGAGATGGAGCATGACTACTCTCAGTGGTGCGTTAGGTATCATGTTAACCTCGATGCAATGGTGAAAGCATATCCTGAGATGTTGGTGCCAGAAGGTATATTCTTCTACCCAAACAAAGAGAAATTCCCAGAGTGCATGCCGCGTCATGTTTCATTTACTGTATTGCATCTTCTTCTTCAAGAAAGAAGGGAACAGGTGTTGTGGATATACATACCTGGAAAGATCGTCCAGTACCGGATTAGAGATGGAACCTTTGCGGACTACTATGATTTCCCACATCGAATGTACAATGCCTATCATTTTGCCGGGTATTCGTGGCGTGATGTTTATGCATTCTCGAATACCCTCTCATCCATTCAATAATCATATTCTTTGTGTTAGTGCTCCTGATGCATTTAGTAGGATGTGATGTATTTAGAAGGATATCATGTATTCAATCCTTATGATGGAATATGCAATTTTGCAAAATATTCCCATAAAGACGAAACATGCTATGTTTATAATGAAGTTATAGAAAAGATAAGTTTTTGAAAATAGTGGATAAATTGTAATTTTCATGTTACCCAAGCACACCTTAATGAAAACATTTTATGATAAATATATACTTTCTACTTCTATGCATTTTCTTCGCATGAATACGAACCAATTCATGTGGAAAGCTCAGCTCATAAATCAGGCCCAAGCCTCGGTATTCAGCCCATAATTTGCAGCCCAACTGTACTTACATATCTTTATAATGTATGGCTTTGGGGCCATGTGGCAAGCATAGGAAATGAATGAAAATTTGAGATCCATGTATGCCCTTGGATGGTCTTTTTTGTAAATAGTTTTTTAAGTTGTATTTTATTTTTAGAAATTTGTAGTTTGTATTGGGACTCATGGTTGTTCTTAAATGTGGTTAAGAGAGGTTCGTGTAATTGGTCTATATAAGGGCCTATTTGCAATGAGAAGAAAATCTATTTTTCAGTTCTAATAAATATATATACATCATTTCTTACAAATTTTTAGTAGAAGAAAGAGTTGGATGATTCCTCTTTGGTTGTCAGCGAGTCCAACCCATACCGGCCAAGTGATTCCTGGTTCATCAGCACCAACTTGGTGATTGCACAATTTTCAGTTTCGACAGGTCTATTGCTTGCAACATTTCTTGTACTTCTAGTTTAATGAATGAATTTTATATTTTTATCTGGTCATTCATCATCACGTTTATTTTCATGCTACAAAATTTCATTCCATCTGAGTTACAGGAAAAAGTATGAACAGTAGGGCCTATATATACTTAATGAATGGCTTGGATCTTACACACATACTATGTTCACACTTCTATGGATGTCTTGGTTTAATTACTAGAGGCGCATCATCAAGCCTTATGGGAGATCACTCTCGATTGAAGTACTTCTCTACCCTTACTCAGACATTTCATCAATCATAAACATTACAAGGACTGATTGGTGCATATCAAAAGAGCATTGTTTTTGCTAAGAACTTCATTGCATGTTTTGCTTCATTTGTTGATTTGCATCTTTCTCTGCAAGAAAGAGGGGAAGAGGTGTTGTGGATATACATACTTGGAAAGATCGTCAAGTATCAGCTTAGAGATGGAAACTTCAGGAATTACTATGATTTGCTGCATCGAACTGACAATGGCCATCATTTTGCTGGTGGCTTGAGGTTTATGCATGCTAGAAGACCATCTCTTCCATTCAATGATCATCTTCTTTATGCTAGTCCTCATGATGCAAGTAGAAAGATTTTATGTATTTATTGGGATATAATGTATACAGTCTTTATGATGGAATTTACAATTTTGCAAAATATACCCATAAAGGTGAAGCACGCCGTTTTAGAATGAAATTGTTGAAAAGATCAATTTTAGAAAATAGTGGTACCTAAGCACACCTAATGAAAACTTTTTATGATAGATATCTGTTGCGAGATGTCTTAAATCTAAGTCCTTTCGCAACTGGGATGCGAAAGGAGTTTCGCAGATTTCGTGTCGCAAGTCCTTTCACAACTGGGATGCGAAAGGAGTTTCGCGGATTTTGTGACGCAAGTCCTTTCGCAACTGGGATACGAAAGAGAAGTTGTCAAAACTATAAATTGGGGTCCCTAGGGCTATTCTAATATAATTCCAAAACTTCCTAAAGGTATTCTAAAGGGTTCTAGGGGTTATCAAAGGGTGTAGCAAGGGTGAGATTCGAGGTTGTTCGAATCGGGTAAGTCCTTTCTCTTTGTAATTGATGCTTTCATAGTGGTGATCTGTCGCTTTATGCCGTGGTATTTTTCCGCAAGGGTTTTCCACGTTAAATTTGTGTGTTCTCTTTTCTTGTGTGTGTGCTTGGTGCCATTGGATTGCTATCCTAGATCTAAATCTGTGTGATTCCGCAGGCTAAAAACCCCAACAAGTGGTATCAGACCTAAAGTTGGGGCACAAATCTGAATCTGAGGGATTAGTAATAATGGCGAGTGCCAGGTATGAGATTGAGAAGTACTCAGGGAAAAATAATTTTGAGTTATGGAAGATCAAGATGATGAGTTCCTTAATCAAACAAGGCGAAGATGGTGCTCTTGAGGAGCGGAAGTCCACTATGACTGATGGTGATTAGAATACTCTTGATAAGAAGGCTTTATCATCGATCCGTTTATGTCTCACGGACAACGTCATGAGGGAGAAAACTGCGGCTAAGTTATGGGCGAAGTTAGAGGATGTCTATGCGAAGAAATCCTCTGAAAATCGCCTACACTTGAAGCGGCAGTGGTATAGCTTCAAGATGGCAGAGGGTGGAGAACTGGAGGCTCCCATCAACAACTTTAATAAATTGGTTTGCAAATTGCTGGATATGGAGGAAGTGATGAAAGATGAAGAACAAGCATGTATATTGTTGAATTCTCTCCTGACGTCCTATGAGTCATTCGAGGACACTATGTGCAGCATGAATAAAACTCTGAGTGTCGACACTATTATCTCAGCCCTTCAAGGGAAGGCTATGAGACAGCTAGACAGCAACATGGGGACATCTTCTGATGCATTGTTTACAGTGGGTAGGAATTCTGAACAAGGTACAGGTTCTTCAGGTTCTGGATTCAAATCCAAGGGCAAGGGCAAAGGAAAGGTAAAGTGCTAGAATTGTGGGAAGGAAGGACATGTGAAGAGGGATTGTGAAAATCCTAAATCTAAGAGGGAAGATTCTAAGGTTTCATGCAGGGAGGCTAACACTGCCACGTTAGATGAATCGAGTGGATGTGATGGTGATGTTTTGTCTGTGTCTTCGCTCAGACGGTCATACGATGATCGTAAGGACGAGTGGATGCTAGACACAGGGCATCTTTTCACATGACTCCTCATCGGAGTTGATTCACCAGCTACAGGGAGTGCAATGGTGGACAGGTGTTTATGAGCAATGGCTTTGCCTGTAATGTAGTAGTTGTTGGTATGATGCACATCAGGATGTTTGATGGGGTGGAGCATACCTTGACAGATGTGAGGCACGTTCCTGATTTGAAGCAGAATCTGATTTCTCTTGGTGTACTTGAGGCAAAAGGATGCAAGTACACATGTATTGATGGTGCTCTTAAAGTATCTAAGGGGGCACGGGTAATCATGAAAGCGCAACGACTCGATCATGTTTACAGGTTGATCAGGAGCACTTCAAAAGGTGGAGCTACAATGGATGTAACGGATTCCACCTCTGCACGTGTGTGGCATGATGGGCATGGCCACATGAGTGGGCAGGGCAGGAAGGTTGAGACGTGCAGACAGCGATACAGAGCAGGTGGAGCAACCACCTGTGTGAAGAATCATACGGCATGATCGCAGAATATCGGCGTGGTACATGGACGACTCTAATATCACAGAGTATTCATCTTCTATTATGATGGCTCTAGGTGAGCCTGGTGCTGAGAAGTGGAAGGTGACTATGGGCGATGTGATGGATTCATTGTACCAGACCGACATATGGGAGCGGGTGGAGCTTCCAGTGGGCCGGTGAGCGATTGGATGCAGGTGGACCTTCAGGATATTACAGTATAAATACAGGGCGAGGTTGGTAACGAGGGGTTATTCTCAGATAGAAGAGATCGGCTTCTCAGAGATATTCGCACCGACGGTATAGCAGGTATCTATCAGATCCGTGATTGATGCTGGTTGGCCAATGTGACCTTGAGCTATGATGTGATGTAGAAATAAGAAAAGATGTCAAGAAGCTATACGGTTGAAGATTGAAGGCATGGTGGAGATTGTTGCGAGATGTCTTAAATCTGAGTCCTTTCGCAACTGGGATGCGAAAGGAGTTTCGCGGATTTCGTGTCGCAAGTCCTTTCGCAACTGGGATGCGAAAGGAGTTTCACGGATTTTGTGACGCAAGTCCTTTCGCAACTGGGATACGAAAAGGAAGTTGCCAAAACTATAAATTGGGGTCCCTAGCTAGGGCTATTCTAATATGATTCTAAGACTTCCTAAAGGTATTCTAAAGGGTTCTAGGGGTTATCAAAGGGTGTAGCAAGGGTGAGATTCGAGGTTGTTCGAATCGGGTAAGTCTTTTCTCTTTGTAATTGATGCTTTCATAGTGGTGATCTGTCGCTTTGTGCCGTGGTTTTTTTCCGCAAGGGTTTTCCACGTTAAATTTGTGTGTTCTCTTTTCTTGTGTGTGTGCTTGGTGCCATGGATTTCTATCCTAGATCTAGATCTGTGTGATTCCGCAGGCCAAAAATCCCCAACAAGATTTACTTTTTACTCTTTTGCATTTTCTTTCCAAGAACTAAAACCCGATTCTGATCTCCAACTCCAAATGCAATCTTCGGATGTTCCTGGATGCAAAACTTGATTGATTTGTGAAAATTCAGCTGAGTAAAGAGGCAATGGCTAGTTTTAATGGCATTTCCTACCATTGTAAATGACCTTTCAAGTACAAGTTGAGAGCAATGCAATTCCTCAATTGGAATCCAGATGGCATGATCAGTCGGGGTTCCCTTTCTCCAATCCATTCTTACAATACACAGGATAGCAGTATCGAGTTGATTATATGTTTGGAATCATCAAATTGCAGGAAAATGGCTGCCAATTTATCTGCTTGGAAGTACAACACCTTAGGATATGCTTGGCTCTCTCTAATCCTTCCCTGGCAAGCTGCAAGTTCTGCCTTATTCTAAAACCTCCAGAATCTGTCATTGCTGCTTTCCAAAGGTCAAAGTCCATGTCGCTGCAGCCAACCACAAGAGGGCTATGGTTAACCTTAATACTTGCCCCCTTGGAATCAATCTCTACTCATCTTGGTCTGAATTCATACCACCTAGGGCTTGTATTTTCTGCTTCTTGCTCGTTGATTGTCTCTGGGTTAGGCCCATTTTGGTCGGTAATCGTTTGCTGCCTGCCTTCCTATGACATTGAAGGTACAAACGTCATCCCAGGCATTTAATGGTACGACTTATCTTATTATCTGGGTTTCCTTTGTGAGAAATTATTAGATATGCAACATCTATTGTGGATTCGAGTAATGACAGGTCACCGCTCTGCTCAATAGGACAATCTTAACCTTTTAAATTGTGGCCTACAGATAGTTAAGGAGAGAAACACAACGGTCCACATTAAGCATTTTTATTTTTTCAAAGATGAAGAAAAGCCCCAAAGATCAGCCACTGGGATCTTCTTATGTAAATGCATGCTCAAAAGCTAGGATGCATCCTTGCTTGGGGCCCCAATTCTTCAGTTAGAGTGCTGAACATTACTGACTAGATGATCCACTGTAACATTCAATCCAATAGTTTTGATGGCCAGATTTGCTTCACCAGGATTAATGGCAACAATCAATCTTGCAAGAGGTCTATCATATGGAAATAAATGGAAGATTTCTCTTCTAAACCTTATGTGGAGTTACACTTGATGAGCATGCTAGCTAGGCACATGAACAGTAGGGCTCATATGTAATGAATGAGTTGGAGCTCACATGTCCCATGTTCTCACTTTTGTGGATGTCTTGGTTTAACTGCTAGAGGCACATTTGCAAGCCTTATGGGAGATCACCCTCAATTGAACTTCTTTACCCTTGCTCGAGCCTTTCATCAATCATAGATAGTATCAGGGCTGATGGATGAATACTGAAAGAGCAATGTTTTTGCAAAGAACTTAATCCCTTAAGCGACAAAATATTAAAGTGAATATAGGCTACATTCGTCATACATGTTTAGCCACCGAATAGTTTCACCATCCTTTATTTTCGGGCTACAATATATAATCAGAGAGACCCACCTGACAAATGGTCAAAGATCTTGCACACCCATGAGGAGAAAAGGATCCTTGCAATTGTTGATATGAGGTCTCGTAGGTTATCCCATCAGCTATCATAATCAAAGAATTGGATTCCTCTTAAGATTATCCTAACATTGTATCACTAGATGGATGAAAATGGTCTTCTTCCCAAATCACAAAATTGTTATTTTTAATGAAATCAACGTTAAATGCTATGCGAATAAGAAAATCAATTTCAAACATACGTGAAAAAACTGGTTCCTGGTAAATGCTTTCCAGAAATGACTGCACTGTGTGACCGGCAAGCGATGGTTTCACTAGTATGTAATAGACTAATTGTTCACCTAAAACCCATATCATGCTAAGATAGTAGGAAACCCCATCTTTCGCACCAGCATCTTTTATTTGTAGGACACCAACCCCTGCAAAAGTTGGATTCCACCATGAAGATCACTTTGCACACAAAATAGGTCCACCACTCATCAGGCAGGCCACACTGTCAGTATGCAATGCAACCATATGGAAGAAACAAAAAACTCTGTAGTTATTTCCTTCATCTTCTTAAGAGTATTATGGAGGGAAGTCTCCTCTTTTGTCTAAAGAAAGATTTCATCCAAAGTTTCAAAAGCAGTCTACTGTTAGATGGATGAACAATTTGAATGTAATAATGAAACATACAATTCAATCTAGGGAAATGGCCAAATTGTAATTACATGTCCCTGTATTTATTGCTAGTTAGCCTCATATCACAGTATATTCCTTAGAACTACAATTTGGAAGGAACATGAGTCCTTCAATATCAGTGCTAGGAACAAATTGGTCATTTTGAAAGACTAATTGTTGCAATTGGAATTGCTAAGGTGCTTAAATGCATGATTTGAACGGGATCACATGCATTAGAAACAGGGAATTGAAATTACAGTTTTGTTGTCACATGAATTACAATGTTGCCATTGCCACTTTAGTCATTTCCTCTATATTGAATTGAATGCATCCAATTCAGTTTGAACAAGCATCCAAAAGCACTCTTAAGATGCTCCTGGATGCAAAACTAGACTGATTTGTGAAAAATCAGTTGGGTAAAAGGTGCAATGGCCAATTTTAATTGCATTTCTTACTGTTGGAAATGACATAGTTAACCCTCCAATTGAATTCACATTCCATAGTAGAACAACTTGAGAGTAATGCAATTGCAATTTGTAGGCTGCTTTTATATGACACTTAGAGAGATGTAAGAAGTATTTGTCTATGCCTGCCCCAATCAACACTAATCTAGGCAGCACCTGGATGCCAAATAAAAGCTGTATAAAGAGTGTCCCAATGAATGGCAACAATTAAAATAGGAATTCAAAATGTTCAATGCATGACTGCTGGTGTCAGAAATTCTCAGTTATCTATTCAAAGATGGGGTTACAAGGGAACAGCAGGTCTTCAAATAGACTGTTAAGGGAATGTTTGGATGCACAATTGAATAGGATTGCAATAATATAATCTATAAACTGAAAATGACTAAATGCTATATAATAACCTCTGTAGCTGGATTACTTCTATTTTAGGGCTACTTAATTACAGATGCTAAGAATATCACTATCATTTGATCCTTTCATCTTGATTGAACCAAATATGCACAATTCACATAAGTTGCTCATCCAAACACATCCAAAATTCATTGTTTTTAGCTGCAACTAACAAGTGGATAAAGGAATCGGGCAAGTCACTTGAGTGCAACAAAATACATAATTTAACAAGGGTTTGCTGCTACTATATTGGGAGTGTTTGGATGTTATCTAGTTGAATTGCAATTGATAGTTGAAAGAAGTGAAAATGATTGAATTTTCAATGATATTGAGAGACTGGCTCAATACTTGGAAATCTCATTGCAATTTGTTCAGTCCTCATGTTTAAAATTGATTGTTTAGAACTGTGCATCCAAATGCAGCCTAAGTGCTTCACCTATCCCTAAGCATATGAAAGTGAATCATCATTTTTCTAGATATCCATTTTCATATTCAAGTGGGGTGACCCATTGGTGTTTTACACTACTCACCTGAGTAAGGAATCGACCAACGTTATTATTATTGAGAAAGGGAATGTTCATGGCCTATATGACCTGATCAATGGATAGGATCTGTCTCACATGTGATGCCTTTGCACCTGTGCTGTGAATTGCCTAATTATATTCTTTTGGACTGGATAAATCACTTGCTCCTCTATGGATGAGCAATGGTATGAATGACCATTTGATTTTAGCTGCTTAACTTGGAGAGATCGACTATTTTCTTCAATCGACCCATTTAAAAAGTTGAGCCCCCAATAGAGTATCTAGTATTTATGTATCCTTTAATTTAAGTTTTACTGGAAAAGCTAGAACTTCCCTAGCACCTTGATGAAATCATGGAGAAACAGATAGGTGAGAATCCGTGGGGATTTCTCACAAACATCACAATGGGCCCCGCCTAAGTTCCCAGTGCAGGAACTTCATGCGAAATGCTTTCGCAGAAATCTGCGTCCTAGGTAAGCGGATTGCTTCCGGAAACGGATTGGCTACTCCCCCAGACACTATCCCCGTGGCTGATGGTCGGTGCTCTGTGGGCCCCACCATGATGTATGTATTTCATCCATTCCGTTCATCCATTTTTAAAGATCATTTTATGGATTTATTCCAAAAATGAGAGGTATATAAATATCAGGTGGACCACACCACATGAAAACAATAATGATTGGATATCCATCATTAAAATCCTCGTAAGGCCCACTGTACTTTTTATTTGACATCCAATCTGTTTATTAGATCATACAGGCCCAAATGAAGTGGAAAAACAAAAATCATCTCGATCCAAAACTTTTATAGCCCCCAAAATATTTTTAATAGTTGACGCCCATTCAACACTGTTTCCTGTAATGTGGTCCATTTCAGATTGGGATATACATTATTTTTGGTCTCATACTGTAAAATGATCTTTAAAGATAGATGGACGGCATGGATGAAACACATACATCATGGTGGGGTCCACAGAGCACCGACCATCAGCCATCGGCTGGTGTCAGGGGAGTAGCCATTCCGTTCCCATTGCTTCCTACCCATACCCGCCTCCAGCAGGGAACGGGCAGCAGCTTTGAGTAGCCACCGTGATGTACGGGTCTTATCCACACCGTCCATCCATTTTTTCCTATCATTTTAGGATACAAAACCAAACATGAGTGAGATCCAAGGTTCAAGTGGGCCACACCATAGGAAGCAGAGGTGATAATGATTCTCACCGTTGAAAATTTTCTGTGGCCCACCGTGATGTTTATTTTCCATCCAACCTATTCATAAAGTTACATATACTTGGATGAAGAGAAAAAAAATCAGATCCATCCAAAACTTATGTGGTCCCAAGAAGTTTTCAACTATAAGAGTTTAATCCTCATTGTGTAGTCCAATTGAAGCTTGGATCTGCCTCATTTTATTTCTTGTATCATAAAATAATACGAAAAACTGGATGGACGGTGTGGATAAGACCCACACATCACGGTGGCCACTCAAAGCTGCTGCCCACGCAATCCACGTCCGTTCTGGTGACTGTCACACAGGGAATCCGCTTCCGGAGAATTTGGGTCCAAGCAGTTTCGGTGCAATACATCCCTACTTATTGCAGTAAGATACGTCAATCTGGGCTATCTTACAATGATCGAAACCGTTAATATACCTACTTTCGAAAATATTACAAATAAAATCTCCAATGGAATTATTCTAACCCTTTGATAAGTTGGATCTTTTGCTTTGAACATTAACGGTTACCATAACCTTTGTGTAATCGAAGGCTTAAAATATTCAATCCGAGAGTTATATTGGACCTTCGGCATCCAACAAGAACCCTATCAAATAAACGGTCTGGATTACTGAGAAAAAACAAAAATTCAACTGTAGAGATCCAACGTATCAAATTACAATAGGTGGTCGGTGCTCTGTGGGCCCCACCATGATGTATGTGTTTCGCCCATTTTAAGATCATTTTATTGCTTGATCCCAAAAATGAGAGGGATATAAATCTCAGGTGGACCACACCACATGAAAACAATAGTGATTGGATATCAACCATTAAAATCCTCCTATGGCCCACTATACTGTTTATTTGACATCCAATTTGTTGATTAGGTCGTACAGGCCCAGATGAAGAGAAAAAACTAATATCAGCTTGATCCGAAACTTTTATGGCCCCCAAAATGTTTTTAATGGTCGACCCTCATTTAACACTGTTTCGTGTAATGTGGTCTACTTCAGATTTTGATATACCTCATTTTTGGAATTATACTGTAAAATGATCTATATGGATGGCAAGGATGAAACACATACATCATGGTGTGGCCCACAGGGGGAGTAGCCAATCCCTTCCCTCTAATTTGGACGCGGATTTCCTGCGCCGGAAACTCAGGTGGGACATTGTGATGTTTGTGAGAAATCCTTCCCATCCATCCGTTTTGTGATTTCATTTTAGGATATGTTGCCAAAAATGAATATTATCCAAAGCTTAAGTGAGCTGTACATCTAAAGGAAAATGTGGTTAGGGAAATTCCTACCATTGAAACCTTCTTGGGTTCAACAGTAATGTTTAGATGATATCCGTACGGTTAATAATGTCATTCTTATTGAGATGAACTGAAAACAAAAATATAAGCACTGAAAACAAAAATATAAGCATGAATCAAAACTTTTATGGCCCTACGAATATTTTAACTGTGGACATTTAATTATCACGTTTTCAGCTCACTTGAGCTTTGGATACTGCTCATTTTTGGCAACATGTCTTGAAATGAACTCACAAAATGGATGGACAGAGATGATTTTTCACAAACATCGAAGTAAGCCTCACCTGAGTTTCCAGCGTGCATGAATTTCCTGTGAAAGGCTTGCGCAGGAAATCCGCGTCCAACTAACTTCTAGTTTGGGTTCGGTTCCTGAGAAAGAATTGGATTAGCAATTCGCCTAGTCACCAGCCTGATTGCTAGTGGTCAGTGCTTTGTGGGGCCCACCATAATGTATGTGTTTCATCCATTCTGTTCATCCATTTTTAATGATCAGTTTAGGGCATGATCACAAAAATGAGAGTGATATAAATCTCAGGAGGACCAATAGTGATTGGATATCCACCATTAAAATCCACTTAAGGCCCACTGTACTGTTTATTTGATATCCAATCTGTTGATTAGGTCATACGTACCCAGATGAAGGGAAAAAATAATAATAATAAAGACCAGCTTCATCCAAAACTTTTATGGCACCCAAAAAGTTTTTAATGGCCTGCGTTCATTCAACATTGTTTCATGGAATGTAGTCCATTTGAGATTTAAATATATCTCATTTTCTGGCTAGTAGTATAAAATAATCTAGAAAAATAGATGGATGGAATGGATGAAACACATACATCATGGTGGGGCCCACAGAGCACCAACCATAAGCCATTGGCTGGTGGAGGGGAGTAACCAATCCGTTTCCGACTGAGAAACACTTTTCATGCGGGGCCCACCTTATCATGTATATGTAATTTAACCATCAAATCCGGGTTTCCACATACGCTGCTCATCATCTTTTGTCTCTGTTGGGCCCACCTTGATGTATTTGTTTTATCCACGCTTTCCATCCATTTCGAAATCTCATTTCACGCAATGAAACCAAAATTGATACATATCCAAAGATCAAGTGGACCACACCACATGAAACAGTGGGGATAATGACATCTACCGTTGAAACCATCCTATGGCCCACAATAACATTTATTTTCCATCCAAGCTGTTGATAAGGTCACATAGCAGACCTCGATGAAGTGGATAAACAAATATCATCTTGATACAAAACTTGTGTCCCACAAGAACTTTTTAATGGTTGGGCATTCATTCACAACTGTTTCATGTGGTGTGGTCCACCTGAGATTCGGATCAGCTTCATTTTCAAATTTGAAAAGTAAAATGATCCAAAAAAAACAGATAGACGGCGTGGATATACAATACTTACATCAAGTGGGCCTTACAATCAAAAGTTGGTGTTTCCCCAGCCTCACATGATACGCTTTCCCTAGTTTCTCTCTTCGAATAGGTCTCTCCATGTTGTATTACATATACGATTAAACCACCACCAAATTTCTAAGAAAACCTTTCTAGACTCTCAACCACCACCAAAATTCTAAATAAGAAAACCTCTCTAGACTCTTTATCTTTCTCTTCATCTTCTCATCATGGAAGAAGACAAACAAGAAGCACTGAGAATAGTAGAAGAAATACATGTCACTATCAAGGAATTGGAAGAGTCTGAATTCTACAGTAAAGCCCTCAACCTGTTGAATAATGATCAATCCATCAAAACCCACATATCACGCATTGTGGGGCCCAATTCACAACTAAAGATGGTGATATACGGCTTAGGTTCAATTGAATATAGCTTCTATTCCCAGTTCCAGCTATCATTAGCAATCTTGTTGAGGCATGACTTCAACCATTGGATTGATGAGATCGAAATCTACGACCCCAAAACAACTACAACTGATTCAATAGCGATGGAGATGTTGGGGTGCCGAGTTCTATCCGAGAATGAGCAATGCATGAGGCAGGTGGAAGAACCCACGTTGTTTTTCACACCTTTTCTCGATTGCAAGCTCCTTGGAAATATTTTCAAGGCGAATTGGTGCCCGGCTCGGTTGAACCGGATGATTTTATTGGGAAATAGCTTAGGAAGAATTGCAGAATATCATAATAGAGGTAGTTATGTAGAAGGAGAAATGTGGCGAATTGCAAACATAGAGAGATACATGGAAGAGTTCGCGATCGACCGATGTGGGTACCACAAACTATTCGTCCAAAGGCCATTCCAGATGCTTGGGTGGCACTTTTTCAACCTGTCCCCAGATGTGGACATGGATGCCTTGTTGCCCAGTAATGATCTTTCTTCTCTTTTTCTTCTTCTTTATTTGGTTTTTTCATGCATGGATTGTAGGATGCAGTGAGTTTTTTCATGCAGTTGAGTCGACTCAGCTGATCTTTGACTCGAGCGAGTGAGTTTTGAATGAGTTTTAGAATTATGGTACAGATGGGTTGGGTCTGGTGAGGTCAAGAGGAATTTGAACCCAACGAGAACTGGTTGGTTGGATGTGGACCCTGGCAAGTTCATCAAGTCGGGTCTAGATCTCATCCCCATATCCAATTCATCAGTATCCATTTGGGTTTACCTTGGGTGCAAGTCAGGCAGTGTGATGAATGAACTGGACGGAGAATAGTCCTATGGACGATTAGATTTTGGCCGTTTACAGCCCTCTATTTAATTGTCCATCTAAATTTACTAGTTGGATGGTTAGGATGATATGTGCAGTTTCCTTACAGACCATGCTCTATTGATATTCGGGCCATGGTTTGGACGGTCTGGATTGGTATGTATGTAAGTCACGTGTGGATTATTTTACATGGAGGAGAATATATATTTACCACACAGGATGGGATGCATGACTTTCAATCCAAGCCATCCAAGCCGCCTGGCCCATTATGAAATCATCCATAATCCTAAAAATCATACTGAACTGATATTCTACCTGTGCATTCCATGGCCCAGAGGATGAGCGTGAGGAGTACACTCCAGAAGAGGACGAGGATGAGGAGTACTACAAACCAGAGTAAGCATCGTTTGTATTTTGCAGTTTTTATAAGGTGCGATGACCCCCTACTAAAGTAACTGTATGGGCTACTTTCCACCGTTGTATTGCATCTTAGATAATGATCTGAACTGTCCATGTTCTCAATCCTACACTGGTGGGGCTGTTGGTGGTTCGGATCGACCTGAAGATCGATGGATCAGGTCCGATATTGGTCGAGTCTATCAACGCATCCAAACAGCCGACTAACACGAACTACAAAGATTTCATGCATGGCCCATGAATTACTGATTGGGGCCCATATTTCACAAATCCGAACCGTTGACCTGATGGTCCCTACCGTGAATGGAGTTAACCTGATAAATCATCTAGATTGGGAAATCCGAACCATCTAAATTTTGCCTTTTACCAAACCAATGGTTCAGGATCTTCCAATTTGATATATTTTCATCCTATTCCTATGCACAATTGGGCCCCACTTGCATGGATTGACACACCAGATTACTACTCCAGCTTTTACCTTAAAATTTCCTTTGTTTTGAGTAACTCAATACTTATGATTTTTTTCCTTTTGATCCACGGAACCAAAAGAAATTATGGTAAGATAATCGAGAAGAGTACCGCTGAACCGTTCATCACGAAGGATTGGAAATATATCTTCATGGAGAAACGACGTCCACGTAGGTTTCGGCAAAAGTGGTGGGCCCCACACCCTGGATGGATCAAGCTTAATTTTGCTGGGACTAATCCTAACAATGGTGGGCCATCAGGTTTTGGTGGTATCTTTCACAATGAGCATGGAGATATACTGTTTTCTTATGGTGGGCCACTTGATGATTGTGATCAGATCACGGCAGGGATAGAGGCATTAAGGGTGGGGATGAGATGTCTTAAGGTCATATCGACCGTTCATAGATTGATCGTCGAAGGGGATGCACTCACCATCATTAGATGGGCCAATGTCACTATTGGCCCACCTGAGAAGTTTAAACCAGCATTTGATGAGATTAATGATTTGACGGTGGATGTTGAGTGTGTGTTTGTTCATGTTTATAGGGAAGCTAACTCAACGGCAGAGGAATTAGCTTATAGAGGAGCTAATCTAACTGAGCTTTGTGTTTTAGAATCGAGTTTATGATCTTTTATTATGGTTCTTAGATACTAAGAAATGTAGACGAAGTGGATTTTTGTTCATTGATGGCCCACCTTAAAGAGGGTCCATTTTTCATTGATGTATGTTCACTAGAAAGTAAGTTTTCTTTGCATAGTTTTCCATTCTAATTGATTCTGTTGGTGTGCGCCATCTGAGTTTTGGATATACCTGATTTTTGGATACCTGTCCTGTTGTGACCTTGAAGAACTGATGGACGGACTGGATTTCTCACAGGCATATCGTGGGCCCCACAAAGGGGTACATGAAGTTGGTGTCCCTAATACCAGGTTTCCTCTCTAGAGAGGTGCTCAATGATACATTGTCCCTCATCTTTGAACGGTTTAGATAAGCTTTCAAGTCTGACAAGTGGGGCCACAGTTGGGAATGGCCCGTTGAGTTCCAATGTGGGTGGTCTCTCAAACTCACCAAACATCGAAATTTTCTATTGAATGTGGAAAAATGTTGTATTTGTGTTTTTAACCGTACATCTATAGGATATGAATGTAAAGGTCAGTATTTCATTATCTAGTAAACTTTCGAGGGATGGTTCATCTGGGACACAACACATCAATGGTCTGGATGACTGAACCGTGTTGCTCAATTCATATAATTGGAAACTGGTGTATGTTTTTCCTACGTGGCTAACTCGTATCCAACTAGTACTCCTCTCTTAGATGGGAGCCGATCTGGTGGATGAATTCTATATCCACACCGTCCATTCTCTGTTCCAGCTTATTTTTGTGTACGAAACCAAAAAAGAAGCATATCCTAATCTCAGGTGGACCACACCAAAGGAAATAATGGTGACTGACAATTAAAAGCTTCCTGTGGGCGTCGAAAGTTTTAGATCAAGCTGATATTTGCTTAGATGCCCCAAGATTTTGAGTTGGGGATTACTGAACCGTGTTGCTCAATTGATGGAATTGGGGGAGCGGATTAGGTGAGACCTGGATCCTCCGAGGTGGGTGGGACCCCGACCGTGGGCCACTGTGATGTATGTGACGACATCCACACCGTCCATCTATATTTAAAGCTCATTTTGGGGCATGATCCAAAATATGAAGCAGTTCCAAATCCCAGATGGACCATAGTACAGGAAGCAGTGGTAATTGATCATTAAAAACTTCTTGTGGGCCACAGTAGCGTTGGATCTAGATGAAATTTGTAACCTTATCAACAGATTGGGTGGCAAATAAACATTCCAGTGGAATCCATGAAGTTTTTAATGGTGTGGATTCAATCAAAGATTGTTTCCTGTGGTGTAGTCCATCTAAGACTTGAGTCAGATTCATTTTCGGGATCATGTCCTAAAATGAGCTTTCAAAATGGATGGACGGTGTAGATTTAAGGCACAAACATCACAATGAGCCCCATAGTCAGTTGTCCGGTGGATCCGGGGTCTCACCTAACCCGCTCTCGCAGTCGTGGAGCCGACACGAAAAAAAGAAAAAAAAAAAAAAGAAAAAGAAAATTCGACAGTTATTAAAAGATCCGTGCAATCTTAAGTCGCGTTGGATAGGTTGCGCACAGGCCACCACGTGGGTGTAACATTTATGAGATCAACACCGTCGATCAGGTACACTGACTCATCTCACCTCACAATAATTAAAATTATGACAATCAAGAACTCAGGTGGGCCACACCCTAAGAAAAAATTGGGATAGAACACGAACCATTAGTTTCGCGTAGGGCCAACTGTGGTGTTTAAATGCCATCCAATCCGTTCATCTGATGTATCTCATTAGGATGAAAGAATTACTAAAACATCAGTCTTCCAAAACTAAGGTGGGCCATACAACGTGAATTTATATGTTTTTAGGTATAATTTTATGGAGGTGGCCCAACTGAGTGTTGAATTCAACGCTAACAAGGGTTGTTGCAGGACGAGGATTTACTGCGAAAGCCTTTCGCAGGAGGTTCCTGTGCTGGAAACTGAGATGGAGCCCACCGTCATGTTTGTAAGGAATCCACTCCGTCCATCCATTTTTTGAGCTCATTTTCGGTTATCAAACCAAAATTGATCAGGATTCAAAACTCAAGTGGGCCGCACTAAAAGAGAAGGTGGTTAGGAAAATTTCTACCATTGAAACCTTCCTGGGGTCAACAGTGATGTTTACATGCCATCTATAAACCACTCATAACCTCATTCCTCCTGGGATTAACTGAAAACATAAATATTAACCTGATTCAAAACTTCTGTGGACCAACGAATATTTCAACTGTGGACGTTCAATTCTCACGTGATCGGCCCACTTAAGCAATGGATCAGTTCATTTTTTTTCCTAACATCCTAAAATTAACACAAAAAACAGATAAACAAAGTAAATTTTTCATAAACATTGCAGTGGGCCCCACCTAGGTTACCATAGCAGGCATGCGAAAAGCTTTTGCAGTAAATCCGCGTCCGGCGAATTTACTGAGAAAGCCTTTCGCAGGAAGTTCCTGCAAGGATTCTGGGTGAGGCCCGCTGTGATGTTTGCGACAAATCTAATCCATCCATCTGTTTTTCGATTTCATTTTAGGACGTGCTAACAAAAATGAGGAGGATCCAAAACTTAAGTTGGACATACGAGATGAAACAGTAGGAAAAGGAATGCCTACCGTTGAAGCTAGGCTCCACCTTGATGTTTATATTCCATCCAAACCGTTTATAAAGTCCCTAAATCCCTACTGTTTCCTCTTGCGTGGCCCATCTAAGTTTTAGATATACCTTATTTTTGGTAGCATGTACTAAAATAAGCTATAAAACCAGATGAACGGTGTGGATTTCTTACAAAAACCGCAACGGGCCCCACCCAGATCCGTTGTTGCATGGACGCAACACGGTGGGCCCCGTTTCTTATTTTAACCGCATGTCTAGAGGCAACATATAGAAAGATCAGTATTTTCATATCTAGACCATGTATTTAAAGCAGGGTGGGACAAAATAGATCAATGGTCTGGATTAATGAACCGTGTGGCTCACGTGATGGAAATTGCCAATCTGATATGAGAGAGGCTTCTATAGATTTCCCTCACAAAAGGTTTCCTGTTATGACCGGAAAGTTGCAATCCTATGCTGGGGCGGACCCACATCCCTTGTAACCGAAATCGAAATGTGTACGGAGTTCTCTTATCCTACTGAGTAAACTCAGTTGGGCCTGGCTTGAATGTATGTGGTCTATCCACGCCGTCCATCCATTTTTCCATATAATATAATGGGTTTAGCCCAAGTGGATCAGACCACAGGAAACAGTGAGGATAATGATTTCCACCGTTGAAACCTTTGTAGGCCGCACAATGTTGTTTATTTGTCATCCAACCGGTTCATAAGATCATACAGACATGGATTAAGGGAAAACACAAATCCAAAACTTTTGTGGTCCCCAAGAAATTTTCAACGGTAGACATTGAATTCAACTGTTTCATGTGGTGTGGTCCATTTGAACATTGTATACGCTTCATTTGTGGGCTTAAGCTCTAAAATTATCTATAAAATGGATATACAGAGCGGATAAAATACATAAATCATGCTGGACCTCACAGAGTTTACTCACTGAACTAAGTGTAGTGAGTTACTACAAATCGGCTTCCGTAATGTATTTGTTTTATCCACACCATCCATCTATTTTTCCAGATCATTTTATGACACGATCTCAAAATTGAAGCATATACAAAGATCAAGTGGACCACACCACAGTGGGCCCCACAGGGTCATGATACCACGTAGCTATAGTGTAAATATACATGGGACGTGGATTTCCTGCGAAAGCCTTCCCCGGGGAGTTACTGCGCTGGGAATCTAGGAGGGTCCACCATGATGCTAGTGAGAAATCCACCCCTTCCATCCGTTTTATGAGCTCGGTTTACGATAAATAACAAAAACTGAACTAGACCCAAACCCAAAGTGGGCCACATGGGAGGAAACAATGGGACGCCGTTGAAATATTTGCATGGACACAGAAATTTTTAATCAGGCTAAGATCTTTTCTTTTCAATTCATCCCAGTGGGAGTGACCTTATAAACCGTTTGGATGACATAAAAACATCAAGGGGATACCAGGAAGGTTTCAACGGTAGGCATTTCTTTCCCCAGTTTTTCCTATAATGTAGCCCACTTGGATCTTGGATCCAGGTCGTTGTTGTTCAAATGCCCTGAAATGATCTCACAAAACGAATAGACGGTGTGGATTTCTCACCAACATAAATGTGGACCCCACCTACATTCCCACCACACGAACTTCCTGCGAAAGGCTGGAAATCCGCGTCCGTTTATTAGTCATTGTTCTCTATTATATATTACACATATGATAAAGCCGCTACCAAAATTCTAAGAAAACCTCTCCTAAAATCAATCAGAAGGAAGCTCTTCGTCTCTCCTTCATCATGGGAGGAGATGAAAAAGAAGAACTGAAGGAAGCTCTTCATCTCCCCATCATTGAGGGAGATCAAAAAGAACTGAAGCAAGCTCTTCATCTCTCCATCATGGCGGGAGACGAACAAGAAGCAATCAGATTGATAGAAGAGATTCATGTCACTATCAAGGAAGTCCAAGACTCCGAATTCTACATCAAAGCACTCAACCAATTGCATAACAATCAATCTATCCAAACCCACATATCACGTGTTGTGGGACCCAATTCACGACTCAAGATGGTAATATACGGCTTAGGTTCAATTGAGTATAGCTTCAGGTCACAGTTCCAACTATCTCTAGCCATCTTATTGAGACGCGACTTCGATTATTGGATTGATGAGATGGAAATCTATGACCCCAAAACGACTCGAGCCGATTCGATGGCGATGGAGGCCTTTGGATGCCGAGTTCTGTCTAAGAATGAGTTTTGCATGAGGAAGGTGGAGGAACCCACGTTGTTTTTCACACCATTTCTTTTTTTTGATCTCATTGGTTACATTTTCAAGGCGAATTGGTGCCCAGCTCGATTGAATAGGATGATTTTGTTGGGGAATAGCTTAGGAAAAATTGCAGAAAACGGAGATTTTTACGAGGGAGAAGAAGTGTGGCGCATTACAAGCATGCAGAGTTATATGGAAGAATTTGAAATTGATGTAGATAATTGTCCAACGCCGTTTAGTATGTTTGGGTGGCACTTTTTCAACGTGTGCCCTGATGTGGACATGGAGGCCTTGGTTCGAAGTAAGCTTTCTTCTCTTTTTTTTTTCTACTTTGATTGGTTTTTTCATGGATTATAGGATTTAGATTTTAGACTGGAAGAGTATGGTGTAAGCCCTGAATTGGACGAGTCATGACTAGACCGGGTTTCAAGGGTTGTTTGGCACCATGGGATTTCAAATCCCCTTTTCGTTTGGCACCATAAAGTAATTGGGAGTTTCAAATAAAGGGGGTTTGAAATCCACAGCTAAAGCTTGGATTACATCTAAAATCCTTCCAAAAGTTGCATGTGTAACATGCGTGTCACTGGTCTATTAATCTATTGAATGCATGGCCCACTAATGATATCTTAAAATAATTAGATTATCAATTGGCTATAATTAGTTTAATATGATGATCAGTGCTGTTCAAACATTGTCCATGTAAATCAACAATTAAAACTCGTTGGTTAGTCACTCGGACATGATCTTGTATTCGTGGCCATCTGAGATTTAGAATTTCATCATTTCTGGGCAAAGTATATATTTCAGGGGGCTTTTTTACCAAGACCTCAGTGTTAAAACCAGGTATCTTTCACTCAGTCTACCACTTGCAATGGATCAAGGGGCTTATTAGAACTATTGTGTCAAACATTAAGTAGGTTCACTAATTAAAGATAAAGTTGATTTAGTATTAAATTCAAACCGGTACGCGTAAATACACATGCATATATAGTTATTTTTGGATTAAAGTTGATTTTGAATCCAGGATGCCAAACACATCAAGAGGATTTCAAAACCAAGGGTTCCAAATCTACGCTACTAAACGGAAGCCCAGAATTATGGTACAAAGGGGTTGGGACTTGAGGGCTCAAGAGGGATTTGATACCCAACAAGAACTGGACGGTTGGATGCGAGCCTGTTGCTAAGTAAGCGTTTTCTTTATTTCAAACCTGGCAAGTTAATCAATTCAGGCCTAGATCTCAGCAACAGACCCAACTCATCAGTATCTAGTTCTGGTTTACATCGGGTCCAAGTCTGGTGGGGAGAATAGCCCAGGATGGACGGTTAGATTTGATCGTTTGCAGTTCTTTTTTTTAACTGCCCATCAAAATTTGCTGGTAGGATGGTTAGTTACTGACCATGTTGAATCCACATTGGGGCTCTTGGTTTGGACGGTCCAGATTGGTATTCGAGTAAGTCACGTGTAGTCTACATAGAGGAAAATGTATATTAACCATATGCATGCACACAGTCATCAAATAGGATGGGATACATGAATTTTCAATCCAAGCGGTCCAACTCGCCTGGTCCATTATAGATCATCCATAACCCTAAAAAAATCATACTGAGCCGATATTAAACCTACGCTCTCCATGGTCCACTATTTGAATGGTTTGGATGAATATTTTGTTAATTTCAGTTGTCATTGTTTTATTGAAGGGGTTCCTTCGATTGAGGTGCGGCTACCAGAAGAGGACGAGCATGAAGAGGACTTCAAATATGAGTACGCATCGTTTGTATTTTGCAGTTTTGATAGGGTGCGGTGGCCCCCACTGAAGTAACTGTTATGGGGGCCACTTTCCGCCCTTATATTGCATCTTAGATTATGATCTGAACCGTTGGTATTCTCAATTCTATGCTCGAGGGGTGACCAGATCAAACATTTGTACGGCTGTTGATGGTTCGGATCAACCCAAGATCGACCAATCAGGTCCGATATTGGGTGACTCTATCAACGCATCCAAACAAACAGCTTAACAGGAACTACAAAGCCCATGAGCTATTGATGGGGGCCATATTTCACTAATCCAAACCGTTGACCTGATAGTCTCCACAATGAATATGGTTTACCTGATAAGTTATTTAGATTGGAAAATCTGAACCGTCTAATTTTTTGCAGTATGAAATATGTGCTTATTACCGGCGGTTTTGGGCTGTTAGCGGCATGTTTTGGCCGCCGCTAAAGATCTGTTTTCTTGCTTGAGTGTTTCATCATATTCCATGCATAATCGGGCCCCTCCAATTGGACCTTACAATTCCCTTTTTTTTTGTGGTACTAAGCTAAGTAACAAAATGCTAGTGATTTTCTCCTTTTTGATCCATAGAAATGAAGGTGAGTATATCGAGAGGATAACAGCGAAACCATTCATTGAGAAATATGACATTGATCGCCCACTTGAGGATTGGAGATATTTTTTCTCTGAGCATCGACGGCCGCGTAGGTTTCGGCAAAGGTGGTGGCCCCCTCACCCTGGATGGATCAAGCTGAATTTTGGTGGTACAGATCCTAACAAGAGTAGGCCATCAGGTTTTGGTGGGATCTTCCACAATGAGCATGGAGACATACTATTATCTTACGCTGGGCCACTCGAAGATTATGATCCAATCATGGTGGGGATTGAGGCATTGAGGGTGGGGATGAGATGTGTTAAGCTCTTATCGACCGTTTCTAAATTGATCGTTGAGGGCGACACGCTCAGCATTATCAGATGGGTCAATGAAACCGTTGATCCACCTGAGAGGTTTGATGAAGCATTTGATGAGATTAATGATTTGATGGTGGGTGTTAAATGTGTGATTGTTCATGTTTATAGGGAAGCTAACTCAATGGCAAAAGAATTAGCCTGTAGAGGAGCTAATCTAACTGAGCTTTGTATTTGGGAGTAGAGTTTATGATATTTTATTATCGTTTTTAGATACTATGATATGTAGACAAAGTGAGTTTTTTTGTTCATTGGTTTTGCATTGATGTATGTGTTGGCTTCAATTCGGACATATAATGGTTGTATGTAAAATGTGTGTATGTATGTGTTAGGCATGCTAGAGATGAATACAATTCAAATTAAATTGAATGACTTGTGACCTAGACGTAGAAAAAGGCAAATTAATACATGATCAGATAAGATCTACAATCTACCCAACTATCGATTACATGGAATTGATTAATTTGCAAAGGAGAAGATTAGTCCTTCATATGACTTCATTTTTTCCTTGTAATCAATTCTTATGATAGCTTGTATTGTTTGACAATAATACAATATGCTAGAAAACAAGAAATAAAGCCTAAGTGTTTATTTTAATGGTGGGTGTTCAATCACCAGTGATTTCAAGTGGTGTGGTCGACCTGAGATTTTAATCGATCTCATTTTTGGGTGCTAAGTAAACTCTGTGGGGCCTACTGTGATGTATAAATCTTTTACACAATGTCCATCGATTTCATCAACTCATTTTCGAGCATAAGCCCAAAATTGAAGCATATCCTTTCGAAGGCCATAGTGATGGTTATTTGTCATCCACCCTGTTCATAAAGTCACACAAACATAGATGAAAGGGAAACAAAAACATCAGCTTGATCCAAAGCTTTTGTGGCCCCTAATAAATTTTCAACAGTAGATGTTCAATTCCAACTATTTCATGTGGTGGGGTCCACTTGAGATCTGGATACATTACAATTTTGGGTCATGCCCTAAAACGAAATGGAAAAATAGATGGAGTGGATAGTATACCTACATTACTGTGGCCACTATAGAGTTTACTCGATAGGCAATCCTTGCTCCGTACGCGGATTTAGGGGGTATTGCATGTTAGGTGCTACGTGGCACGCCATTATGTATATATTTTATATTTATGCTTTCCAGCTCATTTTAGGCAAGAACCCAAAAAATAAAATTGGATCTATTTCTTTAGTCAGTCATACCATTGGAAAGAGACACTATGTCGAAAATCATTAAAAATAATAATAATAATAATAATAGACTGTAAAATTCGACCACATTTTCCAAATGTAGTTTTAATTATTTAACAACATTTCATTGAATTTTTGAATTTCGGTATAAATAAATAAATAAATAAACTTATTTGAAATAATCAAATTTTGCAAAACATTCAAATAAGAGTTTTGCCCACCTTTCATATGGATCATCTACCGTGTGAGCCGAACCTTTAAAGTGGGGTTGTCCATGATGACAGACCTTGGATTTGGACCATCCATTTACTGGGGTGCACTTGATGTGCACTGTCTATCAAGACGGGCTATACTTTGATGTGGTCCATCCATCATGTGAGGCCCACTCTATCCATTATGTGGGCCACCTTGAGGTGGACCATCATTATGTGCGGCTCCACCTACGGAGCAGGTTGTTCGTCATGTGGGCCCACCTTTGATGTCAACCGTTCATCACTTGGGCCCATCTTAGATGTTCATCATCCATCATGTGGGTCCCACCTTTGATGTGGGGCCCACTTAACATGGATAGTCCATCATGCTTAGACATACTTTGATGTGGGTCATCAATCATGTGGGGCCCACCTGATGTGAACCGTGCATTATGTGGGCCCACCTTGATGTGGACCATTCATTGTGGGGGCACCTTCAATATGGATCGTTCATCATGCGAGCCCACCTTTGATGTCCACTATCCATCATGTGGGACCCACCATTGATGTTCATGATCCATTATATGGGGCCTAACAGTCAATATGGGTCATTGATCATCATGTGGGCCCACCTTTGATGTCAACCCTCCATCATGTAGGTCTCACCTCTAATATGAAGCTTCCATTGAGTGGGGCCCACTAGATGTGGATCGTCCATCATGTGAAGCCCCACCTTTAATATGGGTCGTTCATCATATGGCCTATCTGAGAAAGATTGTAAAGAGAAAAAAAAGAGGAATAATCAAAAGAAACATAACCAGATTGAGTGCGGATCGTCTGATTCCCGGAGGCAGGAACTCCCTGCCTCCAGCGTTTTCATTGGTCCACGTTACTGTAAGTTCCATGTCATCAGTTTTTTTAATATATTAAAAAATATATATTTAATAAGCAGTATAACGGAGACGTTAGACACGGAAACGGACTGGCTACTCCCCATGCCACCGGCCAATGGATTGTGGTCAGTGCTCTGTGAGGCCCATCATGTTATATGTGTTTCATCCATGCTGTCCATTTATTTTTATAGATAATTTCATGGTATGAAATCAACTATGACGCATATCCCAATCTTGAGTGGACCACATTGCAGGAAACAGTGTTGAATGAATGTGGACCATTAAAAAAATTTTGAGAGCCATACAAGTTTTTGATCAAGCTGATCTTTGTTTTTTCCCTTCATCTGGGTCCGTACAACCTAATCAACGTATTTGATGTCAAATAAACAGTACAGTGGGCCTTAGTAGAATTTTAATGGTGGATGTCACTACCGTTTTCCTGTGATGTGGTCCACCTGAGATTTACTTACCTCACTTTTTTCTTTTCTTTTTTTGAAAAAAGCCCTAAAATGACCCGTAAAAATGGATGAACGGAATGGATGAAACACATACATAATGGTGGGGCCCACCAAGCTGGTGGCAGGGGAGTGGCCAATCCGTTTTCGTCAGGCACAGGGACGCGGATTTTCTGCCAAAGTCTTTTGCAGTAAAGTTCCTGCCCAAGGATTCTAGATGGGCCCACTATGACCTTTGTGATAAATCCATCTTGTTCATCCATTTTTAGATATCATTTTAGGACATTATACCAAAATTAACGTGTATACAAAACTCAAATGGGCCACACAAAAGGAAACAATGGGGATTTAGTGACCACCGTTGAAATATTTATATGGCCACAAAAGTTTTGTATATGTCTAATTTTTTGGTGTTTTCACTTCATCCGGGTAAAAATGACCTTATAAACGGTTTGGATGGCATATAAACATCAAGACACCTAGGAAGGTTTCAACGGTAGGAATTTCTTTCTCCATGGTTTCATCTTGTATGGCCCAGTTGAGTTTTTGATTATCCTAATTTTTTGTTATATGTCCTAAAATGAGCTCTAAAAATGGATGAATAGATTGGATTTCTTATAAACATCACAATGGACTCTACCTTACATCCCAGCCTAGAACTTCCTACAAAAGGCTTTCCCCAGTTAATCCACATCCGTTATACGGTTTCCATTCAAAACCGATTTGCTACTCCCCTGCCACTTGGTGCTATGTGTGGGCCCATCATGATGTATGTGTTTCATTCATGCCGTCCATCTATTTTCTAGTTCATTTTATGGTTTGAGAACAAAAATGAGGTATAACCTAATCTCAAGTGGACCACATTGCATGAAACAATTTTGAATGAACGTCGACCATTAAAAGCTTTTTGGGGGCCATAAAAGTTTTGGATCAAGCTGATCTTTGTTTTTCCCCTTCATCTGGGTCTTTATGACCAAATAAACAGATTGGATGTCAAATAAACAGTATAGTGGGCCTTAGGAGGACTTTAATGATGGATATCCGATCACCATTGTTTTCCCGTGGTATGGTCCATATGAGATTTATATCCCTCTCATTTGTGGGATGAAGCCCTAAAATTATATGTAAAAATAGATTAAAGGAATGGATGAAACACATACATTATGGTGGGGCCCACAGAGCACCGACCACCACCACCGGGCTGGTGGTGGGGGGAGTAACCAATCCGCTTCCGTTTCCATTTGGTATTCAGTGCTCCGTGGGCCCCAACATGATGTATGTGTTTCATCCATGCCGTTCATCTATTTTTCCAGATCATTTTATGGTGTGAGAAAAAGAACGAGGTATATTACAATCTCAAGTGGACCACATTACAGGAAATAGTGTGGAATGAGCGTCGACCATTAAAAACCTTTTTAGGGCCATAAAAGTTTTGTATCAAGCTGATCTTTGTTTTTTTTCCTTTCATCTAGGCCTATATGACCTAATCAAAAGATTGGATGTCAAATAAACAGTACAGTGGGCCTTAGGAGGATTTTAATGGTGGATATTCAATCACTATTGTTTTCTTATGGTGTGGTTCATCTGATATTTATATACCTCTAATTTTTTGGATAAAGTGCTAAAATTATATGTAAAAATGGATAACCACCAGCCGCCGGGCCGGTGGCAGGGGGAATAGCCAATCCGTTCCCGCAATTAGCTATCTTCTATTTGAGGATTCAGCGCACAGATTAAGTAGCGAGACTGCTACTAAAGTGATGTCACCTAGTTATGTGGGACCCACCATGATGTATGTTTTGTATCCACACCGTCCATCCATTTGGAGAGATCATTTTAGGGCATGAGCCATAAAATGAATCGGATCCAAAACTCAAGTGGACCCCAACGTAGAAACGGTGGAGGGAGTCATGCCCGCCAATAAAAACTTCAAAGGGTCACAAAAGTTTTCCATCAAGCTGATATTTGTGTTTTCCCTTCTTTAATGTCTATCTTAACTTAAGGTCCACTATGATCTTTATTTAAGTTTTCATTTAGGGATTCAGTGCACAAGTTGAGTAGCAAGACTCACTACTAAAGTGACGTTACATAGTTATGTCGGTCCCACCATGATGTACGTTTTGTATCCACACTGTCCACTCATTTGGAGAGATCATTTTAAGGCATGAGACAAAGAAAATAGGGTTCCATTAGATAAAGTTACAAATTCTCGAAAAATAGGGTTTTGCTTGATAAAATGACGAGTTTTCAAATAAAGTGACTTGGTTCCACTGGACAAAATGATGATGCTACTGCACAAAGTGAGAGGATTTTACTAGATAAAGTAGCGAGCTATCAAATAAAATGACAGGGTTTCAATAGACAAAGTGACGGGTTCATTTGACAAAGTGATAGGGTTGCAACACAAAGTGACCTGATTGCAGCACAAAGTGACGGGGTTGCAACACAAAATGACGATGTTGTAGTATAAAGTGATGGGGTTCAGTTGACAAAGTGATGGGGTTGTAGTACAAAGTGACGAGGTACAGTAGACAAAGTGACGAGGTTGCAGCACAAAGTGACAGGGTTCAATAGACAAAGTGACGGGGTTGCAGTACAAAGTGACGGGGTTCACTAGACAAAGTGACGAGGTTTCAGTACAAAGTGACGGGGTTCAGTAGACAAAGTGACGGGGTTGCAGTACAAAGTGACGGGGTTCAGTAAACAAAGTGACGGGGTTGCAGTACAAAGTGACGAAGTTTACTAGACAAAGTGACGAGGTTGCAGTACAAAGTGACGGGGTTCAGTAGACAAAGTAACGGGGTTGCAGTACAAAGTGACGAGGTTCAGTAGACAAAGTGACGAAGTTTGGATTGAATTCAATCGTAATAAATGGTGGGCGTGACTCTCTCCACTGTTTTCTGTGGTGGGGTCCACTCAAGTTTTGGATCTGATTCATTCTTTGGCTCATGCCCTAAAATGATCTCTCTAAATGGATGAACGGTGTGGATACAAAACATACATTATAGTGGGACCCATATAAATGGGTGACATCACTTCCCCACCATGATGTATGTGTTTCATCCATTCCGTTAATCTATTTTTACATATAATTTTAGGGGTTGATTCCAAAAATGAGAGGGATATAAATCTCATATGGACCAAACCACAGGAAAACAATGGTGATTGAATATCCATCATTAAAGTCCTCTTAAGGCCCACCGTACTGTTTATTTAACATCCAATCTGTTGGTTTGGTCATAAAGACCCAGGTGAAGGGAAAAATCAAAGATTAGCTTGATCCAAAACTTTTATGGTCCCCAAAAAGTTTTTAATGGTCAACGTTCATTCAACACTGTTTCATGTAATGTGGTCCACTTGAGATTGGGTTATACCTCATTTTTGGTCTTAGACCATAACATGATCTAGCAAAATAGATGGACGGCATGGATGAAACACATACAGCATGGTGAGCCCACATAGCACCAAGTGGCGGGGGAGTAGCCAATACATTTCCAATGGAAACCGTGGGGAAAGCGTTTTGCATGAAGTTTCAGCGCTGATGTATGGTGGGGTCCACTGTGATGTTTATAAGAATTCCAATCCATTCATCCATTTTTAGAGCTCATTTTAAGACATGTAACCAAAAATTAGGATGATCAAAAACTCAACTGGGCCATACAAGATGAAACAGTGGAGAAAGAAATTCCTACCGTTAAAACCTTCCTGGGCCTCTTGATGTTTATATGTCATCCAAACTGTTTATAAGGTCATTTTTACTAGGATGAAGTGAAAACACCAAAATATTAGACCGATGCAAAACTTTTGTGCCCATATAAATATTTCAACTGTGAACACTAAATCCCCACTCTTTCCTCTCGTGTGGCCCATTTGAGTTTTGTATATTCATTAGTTTTGGTATGATGTCCTAAAATGATATCTAAAAATGGATGAACAGGTTGAATTTATCACAAACGTCGCAATGGGCCCATCCGGAATCCTTGCACAGGATCTTATTGCAAAAGGCTTTGGCAGGAAATCCGCTTCTAAAACGTGAAATCGAATTGCGTACCGAGTCTTATTGTACTGAGTAAACTCTATTGGGCCCACTGTGAATTCATGTGGTTTATCCACACCGTCCATCCGTTTTTTCATATCATATTAGGAGTTCCAAAATTGAAGTATATTAAAAGCTCGAGTAGACCATACCAAAGGAAACAGTGGAAATATTGATTTTCACCATTGAAGTGTTTTTAAGCCCCCAATGATTTTTATTTTTCATCCAAACTGTTCATAAGATCACAAAGACATGGATGAATGGAAAAAACAAATATCACCTTGATATAATACTTACGTGGGCCCCAAAAACTTTTCAACGGCACAATTTAATTCACACGGTTTCAGGTGGTGTGGTCCACTTGATCTTTGGATACGATTAATTTTTGTTGTAAAACCCTAAAATTAGATGATAAAAGAGATAGATGGAGTTGATATAATGCACGAATGACAATAATGGTGGGCTCCACAGACTTTACTCATTAGGCTTACCGTACTGGAAGCGGATTGCGTACTGAGTAACTCAATACACTTAGCGTACTGAGTAAACTCTTTGGGGCCCACCGTCATACATACATTTTATCC
This sequence comes from Magnolia officinalis, assembly GCA_021015155.1. Classification (NCBI taxonomy): domain Eukaryota; kingdom Viridiplantae; phylum Streptophyta; class Magnoliopsida; order Magnoliales; family Magnoliaceae; genus Magnolia; species Magnolia officinalis. Next base: position 1,718,644 of record JAJHSJ010000017.1, on the reverse strand, counting down.
ACTCCGTCCATCCTTTTTACCAGATAATTTTAGAGAGTTATCCCAAAAATGAAGCATATCCAAAGCCCAAGTGGAACACACCACCAGAAACAGTGTGAATTGAAATTCTACCGTTGAAAAGTTCTTAGGGACCACAAAAGTTTTAGATCAAGCTAATATTGGTTATTTCCCTTCATCCATGTCTGTGTGATCTTATGAATATCTTGGATTACACTGGGGGCCTTAGAAAGGTATCAACGGAGGAAATCAATACTTCCACTCTTTCCTGTGGTATTGTCCACTTGAGATTTGGATATGCTTCAGTTTTTGGATCAACGACTAAAATGATCTGTAAAAATAGATGAATGGTGTGGATAAATGTCATGCACTCAAGGTGGGCCCAACAGAGTTTACTCAGTACGATAAGAGCATACTGGGTAACTCAGTACGCAATCCGATTTGTACTGCAACCCCGTTACTTTATCTACTGAACTCTGTCACTTTGTGTTGCAACCTCGTCAGTTTATCTAGTGAACCCCGTTGCTTTGTACTGCAACCCCGTCACTTTGTCTTCTGAACCCTGTCACTTTATACTGCAACCCCGTTACTTTGTTTACTGAACTCCGTCACTTTGTACTGCAACATCGTCACATTATCTACTGTACTCCGTGACTTTGTGCTACAACCTCGTCACTTTGTCTACTATACCCTGTCACTTTGTGTTGCAACCTCGTCACTTTGTCTAGTGAACTCTGTCACTTTGTACTGCAAGCTCGTCACTTTGTCTACTGAACCCCGTCACTTTGTACTGCAACCCCGTCACTTTGTTTACTGTACCCCGTCACTTTCTACTGCAACCCTATCACTTTGTCTACTGAACCCCGTCACTTTGTATTGCAACCCCGTCACTTTGTCTACTAAACCCCATCACTTTGTACTGCAACCCCGTCACTTTGTCTACTGAACCCCATCACTTTGTACTGCAATTTCGTTACTTTGTCTACTAAACCCTGTCACTTTGTACTACAACATCATCACTTTGTCTACTAAAATTATATGTAAAAATAGATTAATGGAATGGATGAAACACATACATCATGGTGGGGCCCACAGAGTACTGACCACCACCACCACCGGGCTGGTGGTATGGGGTAGCCAATCCGCTTTCATTTCCATTTGGGATTCAGTGCCATATTGAGCAGTGAGACTCGCTACTGAAGTGATGTCACCTATTTATATGGGTTTCACTATGATGTATGTTTTGTATCCACATCGTCCATCCATTTGGAGAGATCATTTTAGGGCAAGAGCCAAAGAATGAATTAGATCCAAAACTCGAGTGGACCCTACCATAGAAAACAGTAGAGTGAGTCACGCCCACCATTTATTACGATTGAATCTAAGCCAAACCTCGTCACTTTGTTTACTGAACCCCGTCACTTTGTACTGCAACCTCGTCACTTTATCTACTGAACCCTGTCACTTTGTACTGCAAGCTCGTCACTTTGTCTAGTGAACCTCGTCACTTTGTCTAGTGAACCTCGTCACTTTGTACTGCAACCCCGTCACTTTGTCTACTGAACCCGTCACTTTGTACTGCAACCCCGTCACTTTGTCTACTAAACCCCGTCACTTTTTTAGTGTCCACCTTCATAGTAACGAGGTTGCAGTACAAGGTGACGGGGTTTAGTAGACAAAGTGACGAGCTTGCAGTACAAAGTGACAGAGTTCCGTAGATAAAGTGATGGGGTTGCAGTACAAAGTGACGGGGTTCGGTAGACAAAGTGACAAGGTTTGGATTGGATTCAGTCATAATAAATGGTGGGCGTGACTCTCTCCATTGTTTTCTATGGTGGGGTCCACTCGAGTTTTGGATCTGACTCATTCTTTGGCTCATGCCCTAAAATGATCTCTCCAAATGGATGGACGGTGTGAATACAAAACATACATCATAGTGGGACCCACATAAATAAGTGACATCACTTCGGTAGCGAGTCTCACTACTCAACGTGTGCGCTGAATCCCAAATGAAAACGGAAGCGGATTGGCTACTCTCCCTACCACTAGAACAGTGGTGGTGGTCGTGCTTTGTGGGCCCCACCATGATGTATGTGTTTCATCCATTCCTTTAGTTTATTTTTACATATAATTTTAGGGCTTCATCCCAAAAATGAGAGGGATATAAATCTCATATGGACCATACCACAGGAAAACAATGATGATCGGATATCCATCATTAAAGTCCTCATAAGGCCCACTATACTGTTTATTTGACATCCAATCTGTTTATTTGGTCGTAAAGACCTAGATGAAGGGGGAAAACAAAGATCAGCTTGATCCAAAACTTTTATGGCCCCTAAAAAGCTTTTAATAGTCGATGTTCATTCAAAATTGTTTCATGTAATGTGGTCCACTTGAGATTAGGTTATACCTCATTTTTGTTCTCATACCATAAAATGAACTAGAAAAATAGATGGATGGCATGAATGAAACACATACATCATGGTGGGTCTACATAACACTGAATGGCAGGGGAGTAGCAAATCCGTTTAGAATGGAAACCATACAATAGACACGGATTAATGGGGAAGGCCTTTTGCAGGAAATTACAATGCTGGGATGTAAGGTGGGGGTCTACCGTGATGTTTATAAGAAATCCAATCTATTCATCTAATTTTAGAGCTCATTTTAGGACATGTAACCAAAAATTAGGATGATCGGAAACTCAACTGGGCCATACAAGATGAAACAGTGGAGAAAGAAATTCCTACGGTTGAAACCTTCCTAGGCGTCTTGATGTTTATATGCCATCCAAACCGTTTATAAGGTCATTTTTACCAGGATAAAGTGAAAACACCACAAATTTAGACAGATACAAAACTTTTGTGGCCATATAAATATTTCAACGGTGGTCACTAAATCCCCATTGTTTCCTTTTGTGTGGCCCATTTGAGTTTTATATACACCTTAATTTTGGTATAATGTCCTAAAATGATATCTAAAAATGGATGAACGGATTAGATTTATCACAAACATTGCAGTGGGCCCCATCCAGAATCCTTGGGCAGGAGCGTACTGCAAAAGGCTTTGGCAGGAAATCCGCGTCCCCGTGTATGACGGAAACGGATTGGCTACTCCCCTGCCACCAGCCCAGTGGCTATGGTCGGTGCTCGGTGGTCCCCACCATTATGTATGTGTTTCATCCATTCCGTTCATCCTTCTTTTACGATTCATTTTAGGGCTGTTTTCAAAATAAAAATAAAAATGAGGGGTAAGTAAATCTCAGGTGAACCACATCACAGGAAAATAATAGTGATTGTATATCCACCATTAAAATTCTCCTAAGGCCCCTGTACTGTTTATTTGACATCAAATATGTTGATTAGGTCGTACAGACCCAGATGAAGGGAAAAAACAAAGATAAGCTTGATCAAAAACTTGTATGGCTCTCAAAAGTTTTTAATGGTCCACGTTCATTCAACACTGTTTCTTACAATGTGGTCCACTCGAGATTAGGATATACGTCATTGTTGATTTCATACCATGAAATTATCTATAAAAATAGATGGATAGCATGAATGAAACACATACATCATGTTGGGGCCCACATAGCACTGACCACTAGCCATTGGCCGGTGGCATGGGAGTAGCCAGTCCGTTTCCGTGTCTAACGTCTCCGTTATACTTCTTATTAAATATATATTTTTTAATATATTAAAAAGACCAATGACGTGTAACTTACACTGACGTGGACCAATGAAAACGCTGGAGGCAGGAGCTCCTGCCTCCGGGAAACAGAGGATCCGCACTCAACCAGATTTAGATGGCACTCCTCGATTGCCATAATTGTTGCAATAAAGAAGAGAGACGTCTTGAAAACATCACGGTGGGCCTCACCTAGGTTTCCAGCGTAGGAACTTCCTTGATCGTGGAATCAAGCTGTGTGGGGCCCACCTTTATGTGTATGACGTGTAGGATCGGCTGGAGTACCGAAACGAGAGTCCCATCAAATAAATGGTCTGGATCATTGAAAAAACACACCCCCGAATGTCATGTGGGGCCGGGTGGAATACGGCCGTTAACATGGAAAGATCTGATCACAAACACGTGTGACCATATTGACATGTGTGGCTGTAGCTCAGCAAAAATAAACAAACTGTAAAAATAAATCAGTTTAAAAATCATCAAAAGCATACCCCCTTCTGTTTAATGGTCCAAAACACTAAAATTCCTAATAACAACTCAAATTCCTCAATATATACAGAAAAAGCCAATGAATATCCAATTATTTCAAGCTCAAAACGGTTAAAACTCATACGATTGTCTTGGGCCCACCCTTTTCCATTTCGATCCCTTGTGGGATATCTTCATCTGTAACGTAGTTCTTCCAATACCAATGCTTCCTCCAAACAAATATCATCTCATCAATGGGGATGTTCTTCGTCTCAGGCAAGAGAGCGATGATGAAGATGGTCATGATCAACTCCCATCCGGCAAAGAAGAAGAAAAGCCCAAATTTCATGTGGCAGAGCATCTGAAGGAAGAGTTGTGCGATGATGAATGTGAGGAGCATGTTCATCGAGGCGTTGATGCTCTGGCCCACCGATCGAATCTCTAAGGGGAAGATCTCGCTAGGGACTAGCCACCCAAGTGGGCCCCACGACCATGCGAAGCCTGCTACGAAGAGGCAGATAAAGGCGACCACTAGGTTGGCGTAGCTCTTATCTATTTGGGCTACACCACTTAGGCCGAATTTCACACCGATCAAGATGCCAACGACGGCCTGCGGTTTCAAATACATCAGATGGGTTTCGGTGAATTGGATTTCAAATCCTATTTATTTCATTTAATAACTGGGACAGAATTTTAGTAAAATAAAATTTATATAGAATCTTCAACAAAAAAAAAGTCCATTTACACCCCTCTCTCTCTCTCTCTCTCTCTCTCTCTCTCTCTCTCTCTCTCTCTCTCTATATATATATATATATAATATATATATATATATATATATATATATAATGGTCTAAATATGTTAGTATTGTCAATGTGTGAATTGAATTAGACTTAGAAAAAAGAAAATGAAAAATTGAAATGTTTAATTATATGATATCTTGCCAATTTAGTAAAGATGTCTCATCATGAAAATAGGATGCTCCAAAAATTAAGTAATCAATCCAACCAGCCAGGTTGCAATAGAGTTTTCAGGGCATCCCGTTTTCATGGTGAGACAATGAAATGCTAATTAGTTGTGCATGTAACTAATTATGTGTGAGTATTTTTCATGTATGTATGTATATATGTTTGTGTATTTATACATCGAGCTGGGCATTGAGTTGAGTCGAATTAAGGTGGGGCTGACCCAACTCGATCCTATTTTAAAATAAATCTGAGATGAACTGGACCCAACTTGGTACTGAGTCCAACAGGTCTGACCTTATCCATGTCCAGGTCTAGCCTGGACTAATCCAGATCGAGTCCGACCCGATCACAGGTACCGAGTCAAGTCGAGTCAGCACCGAGTAGGGTCGGGTGCAGCAGGTGGGCTAAAATCACAACTTAGAACCTAAGTGCACCTGCCGAACTTACAGCCTCTCTCCGTCAGCTACACAACATCTCATATATGAACCGCCAAATCTAGGGTTTTTTTTATATACATACAAGTCAAGTTTCGAATCAAGTTGAGTCAATGCCAAGTTGGATTTCGGGTCAACTCAATTTACTAGGTGACCCGAACTCAACTCAGTTTGAGTTCGGATTAAACCAAGTCTCCTCTGTTCAAATCCACTCACCCACTCGATTCGAGTCAAAACAGGTCTGAACGAGTATGAGTCCAGTACGCCGAGTCGAGTCATCCCTTGCCCGGCTCTATTTATAGATAAAAATTTATTATGGGAAATGCTACTACAATGGGTACGCCGAATCTCTATACCATATCTCAGTGGGCCCTATAACAATCATAAAGGTGTCAATGAGTGGTTATCTACTGGCTCACCTAAGTCATTGATTGGCTTATTTTTAAGCCCCTGGCCCACCATAGAAGGGTGCATATGATTGATTACAATGGGGGCAAAGCTCGACCTCATGGGAAGCTTATAGTATTATTTTCATTTTATTATTCCATTATATTATTTAAATAAAAAAAAATTGATTTTCTTAACCCGACTTTGCAAATTAGAAGTTAGTTTAAATACCTGACAAGTGACCATCTGAATCCCTCCCTCTATGAAGAGTGCCTTCCTCCCAATCTTATCAACGGTAAAGATAGAAACCAACGTAGAAAAGGCATTGACAGTACCAGTAATAACCGCCGACATAAGTGATGCACTGCTACCGAACCCAATCGTCTTAAACAGCACCGGCGCATAAAACATAACTACATTAATCCCAGTCAGCTGCTGAAACACAGGTATGAAGAAAGCCATCACCAACTGCGGCCTGTGCTTCCTCTCGAGAATGTTCCTCCATGGGTGCGTGACGGTCTGAGATTGAATGCTAGCAGCCAAGATGTCTTTATACTCCTCTTCAATGTCGTCAGTTCCACGAATGCGACGGAGCATTTCACGGGCTTTTTCGGGATTGTCTGGGTGGCGTTCGATAAGGGAGTTGGGAGTGTCAGGGAGGAGTAAGCTACCAACGGTGATGATTAAAGCAGGGACGACTGCACCAGCGAGGCTTATGCGCCAGCCCCAACCGCCTTTGATCTTGGATGTTCCGTAGTTGATGAGATTAGCTATGAGGATGCCGATTGTGATCATGAGCTGGAAGAACATGTTTAGGAAGCCGCGGTAGTTGGATGGAGCCATCTCGGAGATGTATAGTGGCACAGACTGTAAATTCAATGTGGAATATGGGTTATTAAATAAGTTTAAGAGAAGATCTCAGCCATTCATCACGCCGGCCACATGTGAATTTTGATGTTTTTGGGTGTATTGTTTTTTATAGTGTGGCCTACCTATTGATAGTCTAGACCTGATTTTTGGGTTATACCAACATCATGGTGGGACCGACTTCATGAGCGGGTTGAATGTTATAAAAGGAACAAGGTGGGTCCCATACACGAACGGTTCAAAAGAGATCAAAGTTACATGGGTCCCACAATGATGTATTTATTATATCCATACCGTTCATCCATTTGGCAATATCATTTTAGATCATGAGCCCAAAAATGAGTTATATTTAAAGCTCAAGTGGACCACACCACAAATATCAGTGGGACAATGATTCTCACTGTTAAAACATTCATAAGGCCCACGATAACATTTATTTTCCATCCAATCTATTCATAAGGACACACACACCAGATCTGGATGAAGAGTGAAAACAAATATCATATTCATCCAAAACTTAAGGGTTTCAATGGTAGACTTTCAATCCCTTACTACTTTTTGGGTTTTTTGGGTGGTCCACTTGATCTTTGGATCTGTCTCAGTCTCAAAAAATAGACCCGATTGAGTTAGGGCTGACTCGACTCGATTCGGTTTTGAAATAGGCCTAACCCAAACTCGATCCGAGTCAATACCGAGTCCAGCATGATTGACTCGATCCGAGTTCAGTAAAGCTTGAAATGATCCATATCGCGTTCGATCCGGTCAAAAGTACCAAGTCAGGTCAAGTTGGCACCGAGCCAACTTGAGAGATAAGAGAGGGAGGGAGGGAGGGAGGGGAGTGGAGTGGACAAAGAAGAAGAGGGTGATCGTGGTGAGTGGTTGTTAGGCTTGAAAGAAGAGGAGGATGAGAGAGAGAGAGAGAGAGTTTGGGATCGAGTCAAAGTAGGGTACTTAGGGGTGTACACAAACCGGGCTAGCCCGGTTAGCTCGCTCAACCCAGCCCGAAAAAGCCCGACTCGGCCCGACCCAAATTGAGTTCGGGTCAGGACGGGCCAATTTTCTAGGCTCAAAAATGAGTTCAGGCCGAGTTCGGATACCTCCCAGTTCGGCCCGATTCGGTCCGAAATTCGACTCGCCCCGGCCCAGCCCAGCCCAACCCGACTCATGTATGACTGTATTTAATTTGTATAAAATGTTTTATTTTATGCTTTTTCAAATGTATGTAAATGTCCTGACTAGTTAGATTTTTTGTGGAGTCTATAGTTCAACTATCTAAACCGTTGATCGAGGGCCTTGTAATAGGACGCGGATTACCTGCCAAAGCTCTTCCCGTGAACTTGCAGTAAGGTTCGAAACTGGCCCGAACTCGGCCCGAACTTGCGCCGGGCCCGGTTCGGGCTAGAGATGTTGGCCCGGTGACCAGGCCCGGTCGGGTTCGGGCCTTGTGTGGCTGTTGAACAGGCCTGGACGGGCTGAGGCTAGTTCGACTCGGCCCGACCCGTGTACACCCCTAAGGGTACTGCAGGTAGGATTAGAGACATTAGAAATAATTTCGCAAAGTGGATGGACGGTGTGAATATAACACATTCATGGTGGGGTCCACACATTGAGAATAAGTACGATTGGATGAGCCACCGGTGGGCCCCACAGTTCAATAAATTTTTAATATTTTTAAAATATATTTATACATCTGTACTTTTTTACCTGATTGGCGAAACCTATACCAATGCCGAGCAGGAAACGGCCGATGATGAGCATTGCCACGTTTTTGGCGAGGCCATTGAGAATCGCTCCAATGAGAAAGACGACCCCACCACACAGCATTGAGATCCTCCGTCCAAATTTCCTCGTCACCGATGATGCGAGGAACGACGATATAAGAGCCGCGATGTACAGAGAAGATGTAAACATCGTCAACGGCACGCTGTTGAACTTACAGTACTGATTCGTAGAATTATCTTCTGTTTTCATCTTGTGATAAACGGATGGGAAGAATTTATGCAGAAACGGGTCCATCGATGTCACCCCACCTGAAAACCGTACCTCAAATCCCTTCAGATACTTCATAAAATTAACTATCAAAATGCACTATTTTCCTAATTATTTATTTCAAAATTTTAAAGAGATCTTTACAAAATACTACTTATTTTTAACTAATTTAATAGAACTCCCCAAAGGAATTTTCTTTAGGTGTAACCACCATTGTTTCAGGAGGTCTCTTTATTTTATAACCTTTTAAGAAATTTAAGTATAGCTTATTTCTAACCATGATGAAAATGTCCTTGAACAGTGGTATCCGTGGAAATGATATCGACCGTTCAAGAGCAGACGGCCTTATAGATCTCCAAGATAGTGAAAGGGAATCTAGACCGTTCAAGGGCAGGAGGATAAAGATATAAAAAATCCCACTTGTGCGTAAAAAAGTAATAAAATAAAGAGGTTTATTAAAATGTGAGGGTTGATATTTATGAAATTATTATGGGGGGTTATTTCTAAGTATCTATAAGGAAGGGTGTATTTAGTAAAATATTCCATAAATAATAGGGTGGGACCATGAGACGATCCTAACCATCCAAATGTGCAAATTTTAATTTGATGAAAGGCAAAATATCATTAAGAGAGCCCTGCACATCCACACGTGGGCGTATACGCTATTACAAGTGTATACATACCGAGCTAGCTCGACTCGACTCGAAAAAGCCCAATTCGACTCGATTAGAAGCCAAGTCGAGCTGTTTTTTTTAGCTTGAAAATGAGTTCAAGCCTAATTCAAGTTAGCCCCAACTCAACCCGACTTGGATCGAACACAACTCGAAACAAACCAATTTGGTGACTCAGCTACTTTGATATTGATGTTGCTCACAAGTATTTGATGAAATGACTCAAAGAAGTGTGGCTAGTGGCAAGGAAGGTATGTACATGAAACCAACCTTCTTTTTTTCTTGATTTTTATATTGCTTAAAAGGTATACTATAAAATACTTATAAAACCATTACTACCGTCTATAGTGAGATTTTGAAGGTGCAGTCCAAGTGTTTACGAAAATATTGAGCTACTGACCATACCAAGCCGAGCTGGCCAGTCAGGCTCGAGGCAGAAGCCAAGGCGAGTTCAAATTAAGGTCAGACTCGGTTGGACTCGATGCACACCCCTATGTGTTATACTGTAACACTTGAGAGATCTACGCTATCAATGCATCAAGCCATTTTATACCTCAGGTGGGCCATGTTTCACAATTTCTAAAGATCAGATCTCACACGCGTGTTTCACATTTGCATGTGTGGCATACGTAGATGCTTATGGCGCTCTACATTCCTGTGGAATTAGCAAAAGGCTTGGTAATTCCACGTGGAAGACCATCGCTCTTGATCGGAAAATTCAGATCTCACACGTGTGAATATGTATCAAACCTTACGTACAATGCGGTCTCCTAAGTATACTCAAAGACGGATTCATTTAGTAAATATCCCTTAAATAAAAGGGTGAGACGATGAGACAATCCTAGCCATCCGTATTTGTAAATTTCAATCAATGAAAGGCTATCCGTAGGAGAGCCTTGAACGTCCACGTGGGAGACGCGGATTTCCTATTGTGTGGCCCACTTGAGTTTTGGATCTGCCTATTTTTTAGCCCATGTACCATCATGATCTGGCAAAACGGATGAACGGGGTGGATTTTTCATAAATATCACGCGTGGGCCCCACCTAGGTTCCCATTGTAGGAAGCTCATGGGAAGAACTTTCAATCCACGTCCACACGTGTGTGTATATGTTATACTGTGTCACGTAAAAGAAATGGGCTTTCAATGCATCAGACCAATTGACACTTAAGGTGGGCCACGTTTCACACTTTCTAAAGCCGAGATCTCACACACATGTTCACATTTGCACACGTGTCGCATGTAGACGCATATGGCGCTCTACACTCGTGTAGATGCACCTGATCTGAAAGCTTTTATCTCACACGTGTGGACCTGTGTCAGACCTCTCCTAAAGAACGTCCATTGTCAGTCTTATACATCTTTCTCTTTTTCTCTATGGCACGTCAAATCGACGGTCGAGATCGTCTGCACCAAATTAAAAAAGAAAATTCGCGGCGATCCTAACCATCTGATATGTGCAGTTTTACGCGATCAAAGACAATAGTCTAATTTCTAGCTTTCACATTGAAATGGCCCATCAAATCAACGATCCGGATCATATTACAGACAAGATCCGAGAAAAAACAAAATTCGAAGAGAAAATTACCAGAAATTCCAATATCATATCCGAAGATCAAACCGCCAGTAGCTGCTATAATGCAAGTGAAAATAACATGAGGAGTCATCCTTCCCGCGTACTGCTTTCCATTGCCGGAAGAGATAGCAGCACCACCCGCCATTGAAGAGCTCTTCGAGCTTTCTTCAGATAGCAGAGGGAGAGTAAAAACAGAGAGGTTTTGGAGTTTGAGTTGATAATAGATACTTATAAGAGATTTTTCCGAACATACAGGGGTAAAATCGGAATACTGATGAGCTGGCAGATAAATATCTGATATTTCTTTTAATCCCGTAAAAATATCCGTAATTTGTAATCGGGATAATATCCGGAATTACGTGAAGCGGGTAACTGAGTAGAGAGTGATGCCCTGATCGTGGGGCCCACCTCCATGAGTAGAGAGTGATGCCCTGGTAATATCCACGCCGTCCATTCGTTTTGTGATCTCATTTTAGAACATGGTCCGAAAAATGAGATAGATTCAAATCTTGAGTGGACCTCATAGTAAGGATTGAATTCAAACCGTTAAAAACTTCATGGGGGCCACAGAAGTATTCGATTAAGCTATTATTTGTATTTCCCCTTCATCAAGATATGTGATCTTATCAACGGTTTGGATGGCACATGAACATTACAGTGGCCCTAGGAAGTTTTTAATCATGGCCATTCAATCACCACTGTTTTACTTTGCTGTGATCCTACTGAGATATGGATCTTCTTCATTTTTGGGACCATGCTCTAAAATTAGCTGGAAAAACTGATGGACGGCGTGGATATACAACAGATAGATTGACGTGGCCCATGGTCGGGGCCTCATCCACTTAGCTATTTCCCCTGCCTCACCCAATCCGCACCCGATAAGGAGTTATATGATACTCAGGTGGATTGTGACGCTTCATACTCAGGCATTCAGAAAATGTACACGTGGCAACTGAATAGATTGTGGAGTTTACTGTCTAAATGTTTCAGATTAACAATATGAACCCTTGGTTTGTGGACACTTGTTTGTGGAAATAGGACCCTTGGGTGTTTTTCATTTTCAACCGTCCAAAATGTGTCTATCAGCAATCTGATGACCTAATATTCAAATAAGATTGAATTTTGGTTCATGATACAACTACACTGCTTACCATAATTTGGACTGTTTATTTTACTAATTGTCTGCATGTGTGCAGTTCTAAGTAATTTCTGACTGCCTGTGTATCATCCATCACATTCTATCAGAGTACGAAAGTTTCTCTCATTATCCGTAAAAACGTAACAGAATAGGACACGCGGCTTGGGTGTTTTGCACAGTTCAGCCACTTTTTCGGAAGCGGATTGGCTGGTGTACCACACACCACCGACTCTGGCTGATGTGTTGACGTCACTCAGTTCTGTGTGGCCCACCTGAATTTTAGATTATCATAAAACAATACAAAACGGTGAACGTCTCATCCTAACTATTTCCTACGTGTGGCCCACCTGAATTTTGGATCGTCATAATTTTTGGGTTCCAGGGCTTAAATGGGGCATCATAACTGATGGACGGTGTGGATCTCACGAAAGTTGGACCCATGTCGCACACGGTTAGAAGTACGTACCAACGCGAGGTATGCTAGCACAGTTGCTAATCTGGACCGTTAGTTTGAATCCTCCCGTCTTGGATGGACTGTTGATTTTTAAAAAATTAGAAAGAAAGCAAAGATTTATCTATACGAGAGTTCTAACCATTGGATTAAGTACCATTGATGAACGGTATGCAAGGAGCTACGAAGATGGTATGTACTTCAGACCATTGGTTTGTTTCTTCTCATCTTAGATGGACTGTAATTACGAAATTTTCTCACGAAGAATGATGCTAACCTTTAGATTCGTGGCCCACAAATGAACGGTTAATAACAAAAATGCAAAATGATCCAGATTCAGATGAAAATAGTCTTCCAGATTGGTATATGGAATCGTGGGGCTTTTGAAAGATTACCAATGGACTCTACTACTGACACGTGGGCCCACTTTTCGGAAACGGATTGGCTACTCCCCCTGACACCAGCCAATGAATGATGGTCGGTGCTATGTGGGCCCCACCATGATGTATGTGTTTCATCCATGCCATCCATCTATTTTTACAGATCATTTTATAATACGATTCCAAAAATGAGGTATATCCAAATCTCAAGTGGACCACATTACAGAAAACAGTGTTGAATGACGGTCTACCATTAAAAACATTTCGGGGGCCATGAAAGTTTTGGATCAAGCTGATCTTTGTTTTTTCTCTTCATCTGGGCCTCTATGACTTAATCAACAGATTGGATGTCAAATAAACAGTATAGTGGGCCTTAGGAAGATTTTAATGGTGGATATCCAATCACTATTGTTTTCATGTCGTGTGGTCCACCTGACATTTATATCCCTCTCATTTTTGGTACCAAGCCATAAAATGATCTGTAAAAATGGATGAACGGAATGGATAAAACACATACATCATGGTGGGGCCCACAGATCACCGACCACATTTCGTTTCCCACTTTTCAGTTATAAAACCGCGTATATCGTGTAAACGCCCGAGACGCGCATCAGATGAGGTTTGCCGTTAGCCGTTGAGTGGATTTTAAAATGGAAAAAGCCTGCGTTCTTCGCTGTAGTCATTTTAAAATGGAAACGACCTAACGTGTATCAAATCCACGCTGTCCATCAGGTAAAACATCATATTCTTGGGCTTGATCCCAAACGTCAGTTTGATTTTACATTAGGTGGGCCTCTCCAAAAATTATTATACTTTAAACTTCTAAAATTGTTGTGGTACCGCCCAACTGAGATTTTGAGTACTTTGATTTCTTCTTATTTTCATATAATGATGAGGCACATCATATGAATGGATTGGATGGTACATAAACACAAAGGTGAGCCCTAAAAATACGGATTGTGGACATTCCATCTAAGCTTGTCCTATATTTTATCTTATCTCTGGTTCTTATGTTCATAAATTATTTAGGTTCAACGGTTAAAATGTAGTATAGTACCTGATGGACGGAGTGGATTTTATGAATCTTAAATCCACGTGGCTCTCACCCGTAGGTACCTAGAGCATGGTACACTTGCGCAGTTAAATTTTAATCGCGCGAGTCCACTAGGTGGCTGTTTAGTAATTTCGTTCATAGAGAATGGCGAATTATAACATCATGTGACGTGGTGCATTCGATCCGCACGTCTCTAGGGACCTAGGACTCTTTGACTGTGGCGAAACAGTGATAAATCTCGTTTTCGGCAATTTCTCGGCCAGCAAAATCACTCGGTAGATATTTAAATTCGAGTGTTTTCTCCGGATATTATAGGTAAAATCTCGTTGAGGATAAAAGCTTTAAGACTATTTGTTTTAAAATAATCAATATAATAAAACTCGGGTGTTTTAAAATATGCCGTAATTTTGAAAATCTCATTTATCGTGATATTATTGCGATTTTCAAAATCTCGGAGATGTATGTCGCATTGTGTGGCAGAGTGTTGACCGTATATATGTCCGTCAGAATAAACCGTCCAAATCGTGGGCCCCACTTTGGATGGGCCATGAACAAAAGTTCACACAAATTAGGTGACACTAGTGGCCTATAGGTGGAGATCTGACGGACGGTTAAGATGGGACTAAATCACAGGACAGATTCATCGTATGAACCGGGTCCGGCTTCGGTGGATCATCACCGAGGTGGGTGTATCCCTGAATGTCTGCCCACTTTGATGTACGTGACTAACATCTACGCCGTCCATCTAATCTAAAAGATCATTTTATTTTATGATCCCAAAAATGACGTAGATCCAAATATAAAGTGGACCACACCATACGAAACAGTATTGATTGACCATTAAAAACTTCTTGTTGGCAACAAAATTTTTGGATCAAGCTAATAATTGTGTGGTCCCTTCATCCAGATATTTTTAACCATATCAACAGGTTGGATGTCAAATAAACATTCAGTGTAAGGCCCGTATCCTAGTCCGTACTGTTCCTTAGATTTCCGTGATCCTCTTTGTCGAATTATGGCGACTCTCGATCTGTTATTGGCGTTTGCGCGCAACCCTAAGTCGCATCCCGTATATCTGAGTCGACTCGACCTGATACTTGTGCCCTAACAACCGCGCCATCGCCATGGTTCGAACGCCGCGTCTTGCGTACCGATGCGATACCCAGGCCAGGAGTTGTAGACTCGCATTTATTTCGAAGAAAACGCTACGCGTTGTAAATCCCAAGAGAATCTTTACCATCCATCACATCAATCAATCAAATGCAAATGAAGTACACAACTCATCTCTCTCTTACACAAGCCATCCCCTAAATCAACTATCTCTCTCCAGCCATCCCTTTTCTTACACACACTCATTCCTTTTCCTACACACACCCATCCCTCTCATCCCATCCCTCTTGCAATACCCTCTCTTCTCTCATTCTCTCTACCATTTCCCAAGCTTCCATGAGAGAAAAGCTCTAAGGAGAGAATAGCCAAGTGTGACCCACTTCCTACCCCCTCATCTCACCATCCAACCCTTCAAACTTCATCACATCCACCCTTAAAGAAGAAGCTTAGAAGCTAAAAAGTCCAATGAACTAAAGAAGAAGACAATTAGTGGGTGTTCATAGCACTAGATTTTGATTTTTGATTTAAGGCCCACATGATTTGGGACCCATCTTGATGTATGCATTGTATCATAGAAGGGAGCTCATAGTGGTAGAGCTCCCTTCATCACCGCATCTCTCTCTCTCTCTCTCTCCCATATGTTGTGTACCCCACTGTGATGTATGTACCCACCCTGTCCAGCAAGTGGGCCCATGGTTTGGAGGGCCAGTACCATCCAGCCGGCCAGAAGGTCTGGACGGGCCAATTGCTGGCACCGTCTAGCACCCCTGGACGGAAACAACAATTATCGGCTTGATGCAAACGTGGGGCTCACCTTGATGATGTGTTGCCTCCAGCACGTGGGACCCACCTGCCGTGGAAATGGATTGGCTAGTGTACTTTACATCGGCTTATATAGCTGTTGTATTAACGTCAGCAAGTTACGTGGGCCTGATCATGAGGTATGTTTATCCACACCATCCAGTTTGCTGGACAGTGGGACCCACCATTGATATATATGTTTTATATCCAAATTGTTCGTTGTGGGGCCAACCCACACGTGTTGCACGTGTGGAGGTGGGGCCCACCAGATGTATGTGTTGTATATCACGCTGTTCATTCCTGGACGATGACAGGTGGGAGCCCACCATGATGTATCTGTACATCCACGTTGCCCGTCCGTTTTGAGGGCATGGGACCCACCCCACACGTGTGGCACGTGTGAGGGTGGGGCCCACTAGATATATGTATTATATATTCAAGCCGTCTGTCCAATAGAGCTGGGGACAGTAGGGCTTATTGTATTGACGTCAGCAAGCTGTGGGTTTGATCCACACCGACCAACACTCTGGAGGTGGGACCCACCTTATGTATGTGTTGTATATCCAGTCCGTCCATTCCAGCTGGACGTGGACCCCATTGATGCATATGTTTTGCTCCACACCGTCCATCTGTATGGACATTAGCAGATTCCGAGGGCCTGATCAGAGGTATGTGTTATATCCAAACCGTTCATCCACTTGTGAGCTCATCTTTAGGCTTGAGACGGGTAATAGGACAGATCTGTCTATCAAGTGGACCACACTGCAAAAACTAGTGGATGATTAAACGTCTACCATTGAAATTCGTTTGGGTCTCAGAAGTTCCAGATCAATATGAAATTTGTTTTCCTCTTAATTCAAGTCTTTGTGACCTTATGAACAGATTGGATGGAAAATAAACGTTATGGTGGGCCCTGTGAATTGTTTTTTTTTTTTTTTTTTTTTACTACACACACTCACGCTAGTGGAATTTCACCACCTATGGATACTCGAACCCTTGACCGGGTGTTGAAACTCCTCGAGTCTACCACCCGAGCAAGAGTAAGGATCACGCCCTGTGAATTGTTTAATGGTGAAATTATTATCTCCACTACTATTTGTGGCATGGTCCAAATGATATTCGGATATGGTTCCTTTTTTTGGATAATGCTCTAAAATGATCTCTAAAAATATATGAATGGTGTAGATATAATATTAATGTTTTATCCACACCGTCCAGCTAGGACAGTGGGTCTCACTTAATGTACATGAGGCCCATGGGTGCAACCGATATGAAATTTGTGTGGCCCATATGTGCGGCCCATTATAATGTATGATGAGGCCCAATGTGATGTATGAGAGGCCCATATGATGAGGCCCATTGTAATGTATTTGAGGCCCATTATGATGTATATGTGGCCCATGTGTGAGGCCCATTATGATGTATATGTGGCCCATATATATTGTGTAAGGCCTAACTTTGATTGTTTATTTATTTATTTATTTATTTATTTATATCAAAGCCATTCATTTGTTGCTTAATTTTTTATCCCATAAATTAAGCATATCCAAATCTCAGATGGACAACAAAACGGAAATAGTGGTGAAAGGTCTGTTGACCTTATCAACGGGTTGGATAGAAAGTGGAGCGGTACACGAACTAGTTAGCTCACTCGACTTGACTCGAAAAAGCTCGATTCGACTTGGTTCAAAACCGAGTTCGAGTTGAGTCGAGCTCAAATGATCGAACCTCAACTGAATCAACTCGGTGACTCGGTTATTTTGATATTGATGTTGCTCACCAAGTGTTCGATGAAATGACTCAATGAAGTGTTGTTTTGTCTGCACACATTCTTTGCGGGATCAGTCAGTGGCGAGGAAGGAATAGATATGAAACAACTCATTACAGAAAAAACAAAAACAAACTTTACATTATAAAATTGCCCTCAAATCATGATTTTGATGTCTCCCGCCTAGTGTTTGTTGAAATACATGTATGCTGCTGTTACTATTTTGCATTATGTGAAAAATTGAAGATGTGCTTTATGTGTTTGAGAAAATGCCACATAGGCTCAAACTCGCCCAAGTTGCTGACCGAACTAAGCTGAGCTGGTCAGTCAAGCTCGAGGACCAAGCCAAGCTGAGTTCGACTTAGGGTTCGCCATTGGGTGAGCTGAGTCGAGTTGTGCCAAGCTTGACTTGATTCGACTCATGTATAGCTCTAATTGAAAGGAAACATTATCGAAATCATTTTTTAGGTGCCCTAAGAAGTTTTTAACGGTGGATATCTAATCACCATTGTTTTCTACTATGTGGCCTGCTTGATATTTGGATCTACATTTTTTTGCTCAAACCAAACTAACATGGCCAGTCGTATAGACTTCTAGTGGGTCTATAATATATCTTTGAAATGTAGGGTTTCTATAAGATCCACTTAATGGAAATCCAGGCATAAAGTTTAAAGTCTACAAATGTACAATAATGAACCTTTGCCAAAGTACGAAATTTGAAATGGGATTGAACTCCTATTCAAGCCTTTTACCTATCAGTCAAGTTAAAAAATGAAATGATAACTAAATGTATATGAATGCTGATGTGATGCTTAAGATGATAGTGTATAAGATCATGTTTGGAATTGAGGACTTTTCATATCGATGCTTCAAGTCATGAAGAGCCAACTGCAAGCATGGTGACATGCTTATCATCACAAATAATGAACTCATAGTCATTAGTCACCCTATTCATATTGGACTCTAATATGGATAAGGATCACATAAGATATATAAATTAAATGCTTGAGATTGTGAAGTGCATGAATGCTTAAATATGAAAACAAACATAATGTGAACTAAGTGACCATGGATGTTGATATAATAATAAAGGGATTAATCATTCACGTGAATAACATATAATGTTAAGTGACTATTTAACACCCTGAATTTTTGCAATACTTGGGTTTTAAAAATCCTCAAAAAATCTGTTGGGATTTTTGTTTATTTATTGTATTTTTGTTTTATTTATTTGGAATATTAATAAGACTGAATTTAGTTGTACATTACTAGTTTGGATACCCAAATCACAAGATCCGCCGTCCATCGTACTCAGAATTGTAGTAGTACAATTTGATACTTGATCAAAGTGATCAGACTATCTAATTTTCAAATCAATAGTTAGAATTTATTTAGATAGTCCATAGGATTATTAGGACCATTGATAGATAATTGTAAATCAATATAACCATTAATTTTAAAGATCAATCGTCATAGTTGAGTGTGCAACTTCAAAGGTGCACCTTCGCTCAAAAATAACTCAATCGAATAGTTAAATGGAGAGATCGATCCACCATATATTATGATCTAAATGACTTAAGAACCCTATGGAATCATTCGGACTAATATCTAAAGTCAATCCAACCATTAGATCACGGACCGTCAACTAATAAATAAGATTCATAATATGTGGCTCACTTGATTCTTGAACCCATAGCCCATAAGGGCTGATCTACCTGATGAACATCCCTGAATTAAGGTGGACCCCACATATTTATTAAAAATTAATAATAAATAATAATATATACTTAAATAAAATAAATAAAAAATTAATTATTTTATATCTTACTCTAAATTCTTTATATATATTATATATATTATATATATATATATATATAAGTAAAATAAGTAAAATAATTAACAATTTTAAAAATATATAAATAACCAAGTTGGTGAAATCCGCAAGTGTGCGTGTGAGAAAACTCCAGCAAAACCCCTTCCACGCGAGAGATCCGTTTAAAAACAGAAATCCTATTCCAACTCAATTATATATCTACTGATCCAGGAGGATGTTTCTCCTTCCATCTCGAGCGGAACATCTCAACCCTTCATTTCATAAACTTCTTCCACGAGATAACCGCACATGCGGAAGATTCTTCCGTTTCCTTTGTTGGAGGAGCGGAACTTCCAATTCATCTGGACCTTTGATTTGTATGTCCTGCAAGATTTTCTAGACCAATCTATACCGTTCAATGCAAGCGGATCAAAGCAATTAGATCCCCATCTAGATTCTCCATAAAAGGCCCGAGGCTTCTCCCTCATTTGAAGTCGTGCCGTACGCACCTTAAATGATTGTATGATCCTTACCATTTTAAAAAGATCAAATCCCAATCTAATCATGTTCTTAGTTTACGAAGCCTTTGGATGAGGTCTAAGGCTCTATAAAAACCTTTTTTCTTATTCGGAAAAACCCCTTTCCAAATTCAAAAAAACTCAGAGAGAGTGCGAGATAGGAGAGCGTTCGAATGCCACACTTAAAGTCGTCGAGTTTTCGCTGAGTCTGAGATCAATCAGCAATTGAGTCTTTGTTAGACATGTCGTGACTCCATCAGGTTTGTGAGAAACTCGTTCTGATATTGAGTTTGTTTTGGAACTGAATTAAAGTGTTGAGTCTAACCTTGATCCAGTATCTCCTGTCCAATAGATCGGGGGTGGGTCCAAACTCGACTCTAGCTATGAAGTTGTGGAGTTTGGCATGTCATTGAGTTCGGATTCGATTGGGTCGAGCTTACGTTGAGTAGGATTGAGTCGAGTGTTTGAAGTGAGTCTACCTTTAAAACGTATTATTAAAGTTTTATTTTGAGTTAAAGTAAGTTCTTTGATTCCAATTTTCTGATTGTAATTAGGAGTTTAGATTACATAATTAAATTTGTTGACATGCCTCGAGTTGATTGATGTCTTAAATCTGTAAATCAACAGGTTTGATGATGACAGATGACAGGTTCGATGCCATTGATGTCCTGATCGATGCCATCTTAAAAATATGAAATTTCTCATATAAGTTGTTGGACACTCTGGGTGTCCTGCTTGATGCCATCGGAAAAATCCAAAAAATCCATGTTTAGTCGTTCGAATGTTTTGATGTTTAGTTCGTTGAATGACATCAAAGGTTGTTCGATGCCATCGAACTATCGCGCAGAGTTACGGAAAATTGCGGAATTGTGGGATTTCTTTCCTATTCCAATTGTGATTCTCATAAAGGCTATAAATATAGGTGTAATTGGGATTAGGGTCTATCTAAGAGCTTTCTAATTCATTCATGGGCTTTTCAGGGGCTTTAATGAGAGATTCAAGGCTTGTTTCGAATCGTGTATTCTCTCTATCTCTTGTAGTTTCTGCTTTCATAGTGATATTTGTCGCTTTGTGTTGTGGTTTTTTTCACACAAGGGTTTTTCCACGTTAAATTTGGAGTCTTTGTGATTGGACTTGATTGTTACGATTGGAATACTTTGCTTAATTCATCTTTATGTGCTTCCGCAGTCCCCCAACAAGTGGTATCAAAGCTAACGTTGGGGCACATGTTGAATCCGACAGTAGAGCATCAATGACATCTAATCCTAAGTTCGATGTTAAGAAATACTCAGGCAAAAATAATTTTGAACTTTAGAAGGTCAAGATTATCTGTCTCCTAGTTCAACAAAGATTGGATATTTCACTCCTTGAGAATCGACCGAAATTTATATATGACAGATGATGAATGGAACAAAATGGATAAGAAAGCGCAAACCTTCATCCAATTGTGCCTAATGGATGAGGTCCTCTACAATGTCATGAGAGAGAAAATTGCAACAAGTTTATGCGCGAAGTTAGAAGATATCAATGCGAAAAAATATCTTGAAAAACACCTATACTTGAAGCTTCAGTTGTTCAATATGAAGATGATAAAGGGGGGTGATGTTGAAGCCCACATTATCAAATTTAATAAGATGATATACAAATTGCCGGATGTGGAGGAAACGGTTAAGGATGAAGATTATGCATGTATTGTGTTGAATTCTCTCCCGACTTCATATGAGTCATTCGAGGACTCTTTGTGCACCGGTAGATCGACCCTTATTGTCGATATCGTTATTTCATCCCTTTAAGAAAAGGTAATAAGAAAGAAATACGGTAACATAGGCACTTCTACTGATGCATTGATTATGAGGGGGGGGGGGGGGGGGGGGGGGGGGGGGGGCAAGCAAAAATTGAAGTGTTAGAATAGTGGATTGTTTAGGCACATGAAGAAGGATTGTACAAATCTTAAGACAAGAAAAGATAACTCAGAGGCTTCTTACAGGGAAGCCAACACTGTCGAGTTTGATGAAGGTACGAGTGGAAGTGACGTATTGTCAGTATCTATGGTCGAACACTTATACAATGATCTTAGGGATGAGTGAATTTTGAATACTGAGGTATCATATCACATGACTCCTTATTAGAGTTGGTTTACCAGTTACAGAGAGTGCGATGGTGGCCACATATTTACGGGAAATGATAATGCATGAAATGTGGTGGGTGTTGGACCGATGCGCATCAAGATGTTTGATAGCATAGAGCATACCTTGACCGATGTAAGACACACTCCTGATATGAGAAAGATTTTGAAATCTCCTGGTGCACTCGAGACACTTGGGTGTAGATTCACCAGTTTTAATGGGGTCCTTAAAGTTTCAAAATGGGCACTTGTTATCATGAAAGCACAGAGGATCGAGAACCTTTACAAGTTAATCGGGAGCACTTCATTGGGTGGAGATGCAATGTCTATAGTAGATTCCACGTCTGCACGTATGTGACATGCAGGTCTAGGCTACATGAACAAGCGAGACATTAAGGTACTTTCTGACCAATGTTTAATTTCAATTTTTAAGAGTGTTGATTTAAATATATACGAGCATTGTATATATGGTAAAAAAAAAAAATCTAGGTTATTTTTTAAATCTAGCAAACATGTATGTAAGGGTATTCTTGATTATGTGCATTCTGATGTATGGGGGTCGGCGCCCGTGGTTTCCACCGGAGGATTATCATGATTTGTCACATTCATTGATGACTACTCAAGAAAAGTATGGGTTTATTTTTTGAAAAATAAATTCAATATTTTCATTAACTTTAAGTAATGAAAGATTATGGTTGGAAAACAATCAGGGCAAAAGGTGAGACAGATAACGGGGGTGAATTTATTTCAACGGAATTTAATCAATATTGTAAGAATGAAGGAGTCGTAAGGCACAACACAGTGTGCCCCAGACCAAAACGGTGTGGCTGAGCGGATGAATTAGACTCTCTTAGAGAGGGCCCGATGCATTATTAGTAATGCTAAGTTGGTACAGAATTATGGACTGAGACTATTAATACGGCTTGTTACTTGGTGAATCGGTCCCCTCTATGGCAATTGATTGTAAAATTCTAAAAGAAGTATGGAGTGGTTAGCAGGTAGACTACTCAGGATTGTGTGTATTTAGTTGTAAGTTTACTCTCATGTACCATCAATTGAGAGATAAGCTAGACCTAAGAGATAAAAAAATACATTTTTGTTGGCTGTGGTGGTGGTATGAAGGGGTACAAACTGTATGACTAGATCACACGAAAAATCATCATTAGTCATTATGTCAAATTCGAGAAAGGATCCTTATTCCGTAAGGATGAACAAAAGGAACCGAAAAAGTTAGTTGTGGACATTAAGGTTAACACAAATGATGCTCAGGATGATACACAGATGTACAGGGCAAGTACAGGAGCAGGTTACCAGCGAGATAAATGGATGACTTTAATATTGCATATGCCCTTTTTACGGATGAGGGAGATTCATTTACTTTTCAGGAGGCTCTCGATGAGTTGGATGCCGAAAAATGAAAAGCTACGATGGATGATGAGATAGACTCCTTGTACATGAATGAGATGTGGGATCTAGTGGAGCTTCCCATTGGCTGAAAAATGATCGGGTGCAAATGGATCTTCAAGAAGAAACATTATAGGTACAAGGCAACGCTAATAGCATAGGGTTACGCTCAGAGAGAAGGTGTTGACTTCACTGAGATATTCACGCCGGTTGTGAAGAAAGTATCTATCATATTTGTATTGGCATTGGTTGCCCAATACGATCTCAAGTTGGAGTAAATGAATGTGAAGACTGCTTTCCTGCATGAAAAATTGGAAGAGCATATCTACATGAAGCAACCAGAAGGCTTTGAAATAAAAAGGGCAGAGAACAAGGTTTGCAGGTTAAAGAAATCATTATACGGCCTGAAATAGTTGCATAGGCAGTGGTACAAAAAGTTTAATTCTTTCATTTTAAGTCAGAAGTTTACTAGGAGTGAGTACGATCACTGTGTCTATTACACGACACTGAGTGATGGCAAAATCATCATCCTGGTGTTGTATGTTGATGACATATGTTGATCGTCAGTCATAAAATGTCTGAAATCAATATATTAAAGACTCATTTATTAGGGACATTCAAGATGAAAGATCTGGGAGTTGCAATGAGGGTTCTCGGCATTGATATACATAGAGATAGGAAGAAGAGTAGGCTTTTGTTATCTTTAGCAGAATACCTTGAGAAGGTTTGGATCAAGTATGGTATGAACAAGGCAAAGTCGGTCATTGTTCCCCACGCAGCTCACTTCAAGTTATCTTCAGAACATTGTTCTAAAACAGATGAAGAAAAGTAGGACATGTCTCGTGTGCCCTATTCGAATGCAATTGGTAGTTTGATGTATGTCATGTTCTGTACTAGAATAGATATTTCATATGCAGTTGATGTTGTTAGCAAATATATGTCTAACCCTGAAAATCAACACTGGAGAAGCAGTGAAATGGTTACTTCGACACATTCGAGGTACATAAAACTACGTCTTATCTTTTAAGAAAACAAGTGTCAAGTTAGTTGGATATGTAGATTCTGATTACGCGAGCAGTGTGGATTCTAGAAGTCGACTTCAAGTTACTTGTTTGTGCTAGCGGGTGGAGCAATCAGTTGGATGTCGAAGCTTCATTCGGTGGTCCCTCTTTTTACAACTGAAGCTAAGTATATGGCAGTGACAAAGGCATATATTCAAGGAAGGTGTTTGGTTGAGGGGGATGATAAATCAGTTGTTGCTTCAGCAAGAGGCTGTACTGGTTAATTGTGACAACAAAAGCATGATCAAATTTGGCTAAAAATTATGTTTATCACTCACATACTAAACGCATTGATATTCGTCAACATTTCATCTGACAGGTGCTTGAGGAAGGAGGCGTGACTCTGGAGAAGATTCACGTAAGCGTGAATCCAGCCGATATGCTCACTGAGGTGGTTTCCGTAGAGAAATTCAAGTTCTGTGCAACTTATATAGGCTTCGCAAAGGCGTAAAAGGAAGACGAAGGATGCACAAGAAGCAACGATGAAATTATGATGTAAGGTGGAATTAGAGAAGAGGAAAACGGAGCTATGAAGAATGTGGATTAAAGACGTGGTGGAGATTGTTAATTGATGTCTTAAATCTGTAAATCGACAGGCCTGTCGATGAAAGGTTCGATGCCATTGAGCAGACTTTGATGCCGTCAATGTCCTGCTCGATGCCATCATAAAATTTTAAAATTTCTCATGTTGGTTGCTGGACACTCTAGGTGTTCTGCTCAATGCTATCGAAGGTTGTTCAATGAAATCGAAGGCCTGCTCGATGTCATTGAAAAAATTTGAAAAATCCATGTTTAGTCGCTGGAATGTTTTGATGTTTAGTTCGATGACATCGAAGTGGTTTGATGACATCGAAAGTTGTTCGATGCCATCGAACTATCGCATAGAGTTACACAGAATTGCGGAAGTGCGGGATTTCTACGAGATTTCTTTCCTATTTTAATTGTGATTCCCCTAGAGGCTATAAATATAGGTGTAACTAGGATTAGGTAATATTCAAGAGCTTTCTAAATTTTAATTTTAATTTTTGTTTGCTTGTTAGTACACCCCACTGTCAGTTGACACTTCAGTGTTAGCCACCCTCACTAGGGATCGATACCAAGACCTCAGTGTTGAAACAAGGTATCTTTCACTTAGTCTACCACTTGAGCTATGGATCAAGGTGTAAGAGCTTTCTAATTTGTTCCTAGGGATTTCAAGGTCTTGTAAGGGGAGATTCAAAGCTTGTTCGAATCGGGTATTCTCTCTATCTCTTGTAATTTTTACTTTCATAGTGATATATGCCGCTTTGTGCTGTGGCTTTTCTCGTAAGGGTTTTTCCACATTAAATTCGAAGTCTTTGTAATTGGGCTTGATTGTTGCAATTGGAATACTTTGCTTGATTCATCTTTGTGCGTTTTTGTAGTCCCAGTGTTCCAATGGAACAATCAACTACAACCACAAATACTCTTAATTTAACGTGGAAAAATCCTTTCAGGAAAAAACTATGGCACAAAGCGACAGATATCACTATGAAAGTAGAAAATTACAAGAGATAAAGAGATATACCCGATTCGAACAAGCCTCGAATATTCCATTACAAGCCCTTGAAAACCCTATGAATGAATTAAAAAGCTCTGAAATACACCACAATCCCAATTACACCCCTATATATAGCCTTAGGAAGAGTCACAATTGAAATTGGAAACAAATCCTACAGAAACGCAAATGAGGGAACCCTAAGAGAGCCGCCGACTCCAACTATCATCCATGTACGATCCACACTAGATCTGACCAACTCCCCATCCTACCTCCTTTACGTTCTTGACAACCCATCTTTGTCTCAGTAGAGTCTTTCAATGGCATGTTTCGGTCCTCTTCCCCATTACTTAGAAAATGTGAGCCACCGGTTCAGGTACAAGATATTATCATCACTGCCTGGACAATTAGACATCCAACCCATAATTGTAACGACCCAATTGCAAGAGCAAAGCTCTACTAACTGAGTTATATCCCCCCGAGCCAAGTGGAGCATGCATGAAGGAGTCAGATGCTTCTTTGATTCTTTTCCCTGGCACAACTGGGCCATCCGATCGATCCATATGGTTCTATGAAGAATGAGCCAATAATGAGATTTTTTCGATAAATGGGAAACTTAAGATGCTCCGGGATGGAAATAAGGGAATGTTTACAATACCTGGATTTAGTCAGATACAGTTTGAGGGATTTTGTAAGTTCATTGATCAGGGCTTGACGGAAGAACTTCATAAGTTTCCAAAAATTGAAGATACAAATCAAGAAAAAAACATTTCGATTATTCGTGGAAACATACCAATTGGTAAAATATATCTCTTTGTAACTCTGTGCAATCCGTTGGATATCACTTCGATGGGACTTTGATGGCATCAAACTAACACTAAAATATTCTAGCGATAAATCATAGATTTCTCGAATGTTTTCTATGGCATCGAATAGGACGTAAAAGTGGCCAGCAACCAACATGGGAAAAATTCAGAATTTTTTAATGGCATCGTGCAATACTTCAATGGCATCGAAGTTTACTCAATGGCATTGAACTATCATTGATAAGGAATATTGATTTACATATTTAACACATCTATCAACGGCAACTTAGTACAGCTTTTGACATCACACGTATCAACTTTAAAAATCTAGCGGACTAAAAATTCAGGTGGTGAAAAAACATAATTTGGAAGCTTAGCCAACCCCCGCTAAGCTATATCGAACAACCGTCACACTCTGGGTTTCGTTTATTAAGGACAAATTGAAAAGGTTTTATTTACGAATATAAAAATTAGAGTGCCCCTTTACATCCACAGGTTTAGGTGGGACACACCTCTGCTGTTTAGCCATTGATTTTTCTGAACACGCCTTTCAAATAAGGTGTGGTGCTCTACTTGCATCCTTTTGCTTGGACAGTCCATCAACCAATCTGAACTGTCCATTAGTTTAAATTTTTTTTAAAAAAAACAAAAAAAAAAAAAACATTTTACTGACACCTTGCAAGAAACACACTGACCGGACTGGTCTTATTATCAATGGCCATCCTTTTTGTAAGCCATGAATTGGATGGTTACGATTGCCTAATAAAAGTGAATCTTTAGAATCATAAGCAACTCATGAAGCTCCCTAAAAAAGATTAGATAGATTGTTGCTTACACCATCTTTTTTAAGTGATCTGGACCGTATATATTTAAGGCCATTGATCAAATAGTTAATAATTGTTAGATTGGTGTGATGTTTTCATGGTGGCCCATGAATTATCTGTTGGAACTAATGAACGGTATAGATCAATCGATTGGACTGTCTACTTGTCCCAATGCAACTAGGAGCACTATAACTTATAACACTCTGAGAGCACTGGAGCATTTCTCTTCAAATAATTTGATTATTCTTGATGGGTCCATCAAACATGCGGTGAAGAGGCAGTAAAGTACTCAGCCACGCTCATTCTAATCATATTACCAATAGCAGTTAGATTTCGATAAAGATCATCGAGTAGATGGGCCCCACCATATCTACAATCTAGACCACTTTTGGCCAGATCACTCATTAAAGCCGTGTTTGGATGCACAAGTAAATTGAATTGCAAACCGGTAATTCAAACAAGGGGAATGATCACGTACGCTCCAACATATGGTAATCAACGTACGGCCGAGCTGTACGGCATCGCACAAAGTGGTGTGAGTGCCATCCAGTCCGTCCAGAAGTACTGGACCCCACATGTCAGGCTCAGATCCCAAAATTCAGCCCGATCCGTGGCTTACGTGGACCGCATAAGAGGGAACAAAGGGAACGTTGGAAGTGGATTTGGTGGTGACCCAAACACCAATATCTCTGGTGACTAGATTATGTAGGGCCCACAGTGTTGTATATGTTTTATCCACGCCATCCATCCGTTTTTTCAGCTCATTTAAGGGCATAAGGTAAAAGTTGAAGCATATCTAGAGCTCAAGTGGACCACACCATAAGAAACAGCGGAGATAATGATATCCACCGTCGAAATCTTCCTAGGGCCCACAGTAATCTTTATTTGTCATCCAACCTGTGGATGAAGGTAAAAACACAAATATCATCTTGATCCAAAACTTACATGGCCCTGATGAAGTTTTCAACGGTAGGCGTTCAATCTCCACCGTTTGCCCTAAAATGATCTGGCAAACGGATGGACGGCATGGATAAAACACATACATCATGGTGGGCCCCACATAGCTGGGTCACCTCCAGGGATATCGGTGGCGTTGGGATCCCCACCCAATCCGCTTCCGACTACATGATGTAGGCTGTCGAGATGAACGGTCCATTCTCGTAGACGCATACGAGACGGATTGGCTACTCCCCCTGACACCAGCCCCGTGGCTGGTGGTCGGTGCTCTGTGGGCCCCACTATAATGTATGTGTTTCATCCATTCCGTCCATCCATTTTTGAAGATTATTTTATATCTTAATACAAAACATGATAGGAATATAAAGTTTAGGTGGACCACAACCACAGGAAAACAATAATGATTGGATATCCACCATTAAAATCCTCCTAAGGCCCACTGTACTGTTTATTTGAAATCCAATATTTTGATTAGGTCATAAAGACCCAGATGAAGGGAAAAAATAAATATCAGCTTGATCCAAAACTTTTATGGCCCCTAAAACGTTTTTAATGGTCAACGTTCATTCAACACTATTTCCAGTAATGTGGTCCACTTGAGATTGAGATATACCTAATTTTTTTCTTTTATACGATAAAATGATCTATAAATATAGATGGACGGTATGGATAAAACACCTACATCATGGTGGGGCCCACAGAGCACCGACCACTAGCCATTGCCTGGTGGCAGGGGGAGTAGCCAATACGTTTCCCTTCGCCTTCGCATGTTTATTTCAGTGTTGTAAAATTACCAAATAGTCCCTGCAAAGAACAGTGAATCACACCGCCTTCTGCATTAGAACAACGGCATCTCAATAGCTTTCTAGAGGTATACTCGACAAGGAGAGGTGATCTGATGGCTGTCTGTATCTGATACTGCAATTCATTTCCCGCCAGTCTGTCATATCCGTCGAACATCCGATCCGTATAAAAGGATGGCCGCAACATTTTCATCTTCTGTTATGAAAAAAAGGACAATACGGTCATTGCGTAGGCCCATCCATTGCCGAGTATTCCAAAATTAGAGCTGGCACAATCCGACTACTCGCCTAACGTTACGAGACTTGAACTGAATGGGTGAGTTCGAGTTAAGCTTCGCTAAATCCGAACACAAACCGAGTTGAGTTCAACTCGACCCAAAACCCGATCCGTCAAACTGGACTCGATATGAAACCTGGCTTGACTCAAGTTGTGGGGCATGGAATATTAATACCTAATTTCTAATTTTCTATTCCTATCTATCGTACCCGCTGCAAACCATGATTTGAAAAACTCAACCCATTCCCGTCTGACACCTATCAGCCATCCCTTCCTTCCTCTCTAGTAGGCGGCGGCAAGCCAGCAACAATCTGGCCTTCCTCCTCTCTCCCTCTCTGTTACGATTACTTGTCAGATGTTATATTTTTAAAAAGACAGATATCCTTGCTTCTTTTAATAGTTTTTATTTTCATCTCCCGTTGCTCTCTCATCTCTCTCACAGTTCCACATGTGACAAGTTTAAAAGCGAAATTTTTTAAGAAAATGACCCAAAACATAGGGCGGCTGCATGACATTGTCTGTCCTTTTTAATATAAGACTGGTCCACCCGAGACCAGCCTAACTTATGCGTGTGCTCATCTTCATGGTGCAGCACCTTATCAAGGGAAGTGTTCAGAGGAGCCAAGCTCAGCATTTTGATGGGAATGGGCAGCAGCAGACAGCAGCTAGTCGCTCATCAGGTGCGTGTTTATTTATTTATTTATTTATTTATTTAATGTTAAGAGGATGAACCACACACAGGAAATGGTGGAGATTTCGGAGATGAAAGGAAGCGGGTGACCCGATGAATGGTTGTCCATCCAGTCCAATGACTCGATTCGAATCGGTACCAACTTGATCTGACTCGGTATTTTTGACCGAGTCAGGTTTGGTTCGGATCAGCCTAGCCCAGACCCGGACTTGGATCAAGTCAGGCATGTTAGATTCGATACCGAGTCGAATCGAGTTTGGGTTAGGTAGTTTTCAAAATCGGATCGAGTCGGGTTAGACCTAACTCGGTTCGACTCGACTCGATGCCCACCTTTATGTGTAATTTGAAATTGTGGCCCATCCAATGAGAGGATCAGATTGATTTTAAAAGGTAATCACCATCGAACTTAGAACCGTTTTCATAGATCTGATATTCCGTTGTATGTAAAAGGATGATCATTTCTCATCGTGCCCCGCTCACACACACGCATGCTAAACATGTGAACATGGAACACGTGCAAAAGATCTGAGCTCTCTATCTCGTTAGAATAATGCTGAGACTTTCTTCTAAAACAATGGGTGGGCCACAATGTAAAAAGCAAACAGGTATGGGTAAATGTAGTTAAACAAATGTATGAGACACGATCCGAGCAGCCAGACTCGATGATTATGAATTGCTTGAGAGCCGAAAAATCACCTTGACCTTTGGTGCTAACTAATGATTTTAGAGGTTGACCTTGTTCGTCGACATCAAGAAATGACATCAACCTCAGGTAACTCGGCTACCGACTTCGACTTCGGAGGTCAGCCTTGGGTACCGACCTCAGCCTCGGGTATTGACTACCAACTCGGAATACAAATATCCTTACAATATATAAAGATAAGATTATCCTTCGAGATCTTCGTCAAGTATCATGTCGATCGAGGTAAAGTCGGAGATATTCTTGAAATTATAGTCCGACTCCAATATGGCCCCCTTAAATCAACTCAGATACGCAAACCGTCTAGAAAGGGTATAAATACACCCCTGTCATGGGTAAAGGTACACATAAATACACCGATTCTACTAAGCCTAATGTGAGTCTATAAGCCTGACTTAGGCATCGGAGGATCCCCGGCCTTAACCGACGCCCCCAATATCTTTTCTTGTTCTCCATTAAATCACGAGTACTCCGGCTAGCAGAAGAAGAGGCAGGATCAACCAGATTTCAGCATCAACGATTTGGCGTTGTCTGTGAGAAAGACGGTGAAGCCATCACTTATCGTGTCTCTGTCTACCCTGCAATGGCTAAAGGAAGAAAGCGGGCTTTGGCCATCATTACTGTGCCAATCCCCGCACCAGATGAGCAGCCTGAGGAATCGCTTGAGGAACATCATACCAACCCCATTCCAGCGGTGGCCTCGGGTAGGCCCCGCAACAGGCTGGTTGACTCATCTCACCAGAGAATCAAGTTGAAGCCGACAACGTGAATAGAATAATGCACATATTAGAACGATAACACCCCCTCCCTGAACAGGGCGAGACATCGGGAGCAATTTTCACCCAGTCTCAACCTCCTCATGACTTGTATGTGATGAAGAATAGACCGACATGAAGCAAATACATCCCCACGCAAACTGTGGAAGCAATTAAGCTCACCGAGTCCGATCTGCACTGCAAGCTGGAGAAGAAGAGACATAGAAAGCCTCCCGAGGCCATAACAGAAAGAGAAGTCCCATGGGAAGCCGATCTCAAAGAAATCCGAGGACAGTTCGGCAACATTCAAATTATGTCAAGCCCGGGGTCCGACCTCCATGAATGTCATGCTTGAGAAAGCTGAACCACCATTTATCGATGACATCATCGGGGCTTAACTCCCGTCCAAGTTCCGGATGCCCCGGATCGTTTCCTACTTTGGATCCGGAGACATGGCCGAGCACCTCGAGTCCTTCAGAGCCTAGATGGAGCTTCATGGCACTTTGGGCCTATGATGTGTCGAGCATTCTCCCTAACATTATCGGGGATAGTGCGGAAATGGTACAAACACCTAAAGCTGAAATCCATCAGTTCTTTCACTCAACTTAGCAAGGCTTTCATCACTCAGTTCATCAGTAGAAAAGACAGGAGAAAGCCATCAACCCACCTCCTAACAATCACTCAAAGGGAGGAAGAGCGGCTAAAAAACTATGTCATCCATTTCAATGCTGAAGCTATCTAAGTCGATGGTTATTCCAACCAGATAGCTCTAGCCGCCATGGTAGTCGGTCGTCAACAAGGAAAGTTTCTCTTCTCTATTGGTAAGAATCCCCTGACTACCCTCGTCGACTTACTTAACGGAGCTAAAAAATATTCCAATGCCGATGAGCTCTTTAATTCACGAAGAGCTACTCGAGGATGAAACAACTCAGCTAAGGATAAGAATCAAAGGGAAGAAGAAGAACCCTCTGCCACTAATGCCAAAAGAAAGAAAAATAACGACCAAGACCGATGTAAGCGTACCAACTGACATCCGGAAAGTTGCTTCCATCGATACACTCCCTTGAAAACCAAACCGAAGCAAATACTTAAGGAAGATGGGTTGAGCAAGGAAATCTAACGACCGAGTTGAACCAATCAACCAAACTCGGTAATAATGCTCATTGGCCAACCCCGACCTTGACATCAGGTACGAGGGACGTATCAACTAGATGACATGGAGGGTAAACTCTTACCTCACTTATGTAATGTTGAACACTTGAAGATCTACTACTCCTGAGGACTCAAGAAGTCCTCCGACCAGTAGCACGTCGACTGACCAACCTACTTGACAAGGGCAACCTCCATTCTCAAAGGGAAAAAGGTGTTCGGGACACTACTGTTATTTTATTATCTACTATGCTCATGTATTTTACAATAAAAGAACTTCCCCAGATCAAGGGAAGAGAATTTCTTTTAAATAATTTCTCGACTATCCGAACTACATGACCGACTACGAGGACTTCCCTCAATGAAAGGAAGAAAGTCCTCCACTGAGTTTTATAATGAAAGAACCTCCCCAAGGCAGGGGAGGAAAATTTCTTTCAAAATCCAACTATCTAACATACACGATCGACTACGAGAGTTTCCCTCAGTGCAAGGGAAGAAAGTGCTCCATTGTGAATTTTACTATGAAAGAACCTCCCCAGGTCAGGGGAGGAGAATTTCTTTCAAAATCGTACTATCCAAGCTGTAGGATCGACCAAAAGGACTTCTCTCAATTTAAGGGAAGAAAGTCCTTCTACAGAGTGCTCAACCTACTATTATGTGGTTAACCTATTGATTCTACCTTGTACGACCTATCACTATATGCTGAACTTCGCAACTAGAAAACTACATGCTTGATTATCGTATCTACTAAATTATCATACACGACTACCCACACATAAACGCAACAAAATCGAGGAATATACATGGAATGATCCGACCTTCTCATACATTAGTTCAAAAGTTACTTTCCGAGCTCATAAAGTATAGAGCTCGAAAGTAGGGGCTACTATTATGAGTAAAATGGAGCTAAACAAATGTATGAGACAGATGAGCCTAATAGTCAGACTCATTAACTATGGATTGCTTGAGGGCCGAAAAATCACCCCGACCTTTGATGCTGACCAATAACTTTGGAGGTCGGCCTTGTTCACCAACCTCAAGAAATGACCTCGACTTCAGGTACCTCGGGTACCAACCTCATATACCGAACTCGACCTCGGATACTGACATCGACCTCAAGTACCAATCTCGACCTCGAATATCGACCACTAGCTCGGAATAAAAATATCTTTACAATATATAATTATAGGATTACCCTCTGAGATCTTCGCTGATGATTATGCCGATCGAGGTAAATTGGAGATATTCTTGAAGTTAGAGTTCGACTCCAATATGGGCCCCTTAAATCAACTCAGATATGTAGACCGTTTAGAAAGTCTATAAATATACCCCTAATATGGGTACAGGTACACACAAATACACCGATTCTATTACGCTTAATACGAGTTTATAAGCCTGATGTAGGCATCGGAGGGTCCCCGCCTTAACTAGTGCCTCCAGTGTTTTCCCTTATTCTCCTTTAACTAGCATGAGGTAAGACATGATTGACCAGATTTCATCGTCAACACAAACCAATAGTCAAGACAACTTTTTGTAGCCGTCCATTTGTTTAGCATGCTGTTGGCCACCGGTGGTTGCGTGAATTGTTATCGGATGGTTAAAACCAATGGTCTCATTTTAATAAGAAGGTGTCCACGAATCGAAGGTTAGGATGATTCAAAGTGATCTTGTGCCTGTGACTTAGATACAGTAGGCCCCACAATTTAGTCTGTTTAATTTGAGTTAATTTATTCACGTGTACAATTCTTATTGCCTGCCTATCAAGTGTCATCCACTACCCGAGTAACATAAAAGGAAGCCGAGTAGGAGCCCGGGGATGTGTGGGGCCCACAGATATGTTCGTGATAAATCCACTCCGTCCATCTGTTTTAAAAGACCACAATAGGACTGAATTCTAAAAATCAGGAAGATCTAAAACTCAGGTGGGCTAAACCACACGAAACAGTGGGGATCGAACGTCTGGGGTGACATGATATTTGTACCTACAGCTTAGCTGTACTGTAATAACCCTACGAACGGTTTGGATGGAAAATAAACATCATGGCCAGCTCCAGGAATTTTTCAACGGTGGACGTTTACGTTCCCACTGTTTCATCTGTTATGGCCCATCTGAGTTTTGGATCTGCCTGATTTTTACGCCTATGACCTATTGTGATCTATTAAAACAAATGGACGGAATGGATTCGTGAAGAACATCTCTGTGGGCCCCACACAGCCCCGCAATTCTCTCCCATCATATAAATTAAACCCCCTCGGTAATTTGCGAGAATGGATTATTACCTGACTCCATAGGCAGAGCATTTTGATGTCTCCAGCTTGTATACCACACACGTGTCATAATTTTTTAATGATCTGAACCGTTCATCGTGTGTATTCATCCGTGGATTGATCTTTATCTAATTAAATTTATTTGACTATCTTAACTCTAAAATGAATATGATTTAAAATAATCAGAACCGCTGCATTCTTTTTTGGTTCAGTTTTCATTTGTATCTTATATTTACAGGCTTTGAAAGGTCTAAAAACTGTAATTTTTGGATCATGGCCCAACCACTACTGGACCCACGAAGTAGACGGTTTCGATCTGATCCATACGTGCCATATATTCAGAATAGAAAACGTAAACTGCTATTGTAATTTACCCATAATGTATTAACAAATCAAGCTTTAAAATCACATCGGAGCGTCTAGGATGGAACCGTTCATCATCCAACGGTTAAAATTCAACGCGCCCTAACGTCTAGTTTTCCCACCCAACGGTCGGAAAAAGAATCTCATATAGAGAAAATCTCCCCCACCCAACCATCTCCATTTCATTTCTCCTCCCATCTTCCCAACCAAGAAAACCCACCAAAACCCTAAAGAAACCCAATCCCTCTCTCTCTCTCTCTCTCTCTCTCTCTCTCTCTCCGATTCCTGTTCCGAAAATCTCCAAAATGAGTATTCTCCAATATCCAGATGCCATTTCCTCCTCAAATGTCCAAATTTACAACAATGCCACTTTCGATGATGTTGACGCCTCTGACGAATCCGCCATTAAAGCTTCCTGGGAACCTCTGCAGTACATATCGATCGCCGGATCTGATCCTCTCGAATCCGATTCCAGCAAGGAAAATCGGACCCCCGTCTTCTGCCGATCGCCGGTGATGACGAAATCCCAGCCGCCCAACAAGCGGAACTCGCAGGGGAAGCCGTTGAAGCTCCTCTTTAAAGAGGGCCTCCTCAGCCCTCCTCCAACGATGACTGATTCCAAGAAGATCGACGCCGAGATTGAAGAGATCGAGAGGGAGATCGGACGGCTGTCGTCGAGATTGGAAGCGCTGCGGATCGAGAAAGGGGGCCAAGATTCGAAGACGGTCGATCGGCGCCAGAGCATCGGACGGATCGTCCCGGCCAAATTCATGGAGCCGAAACAGAGCTCGAAGATCGCCGCAAAGAAGATCGAAGAATCTCCGGCTACAATCCGCCGAAGAGGCGTCAGTCTCGGGCCGTCGGAGATCGCCAAGGAAGTCAGATTCCGGCAAGCCGAGCCAAAACAGAGTTCCAAGATCGCCGCAAAGAAGATCGATGAATCTCCGGCGACAATCCGCAAGAGGGGCGTCAGTCTCGGTCCGTCGGAGATCGCCACCGCCGTCAGATTCCGGCCTGAAACCACCCCCCTTCACCAGAATCGCCGGAAATCTTGCTTCTTTAAGCTTCCGGAGATAGAAGAAGAGAAGAACGTGAACAGAGAAAGGGGGAGGAGTCTTAGCTTAAGCCCGAAATCTCGACCGTCCGTTAAAAAGAACGCTGATCCAAGACGTGGAATCTCGACCGTCGGATCAAAGAAGCCAGTCAAGAGAGACGAGGAAAAGATGCTGACGTATCTCAAGCCCAAGAACCTCTTCAACGGCGAAGGAGAGAACACGTGTCCGTCTAAGAAAGCGTCTAAGAACTCGCGCGTCGTACCGAGCCGTTACGGTCAGATTCCAGAAAACGACAAGAAGAGGACAACACGTGCGCTTTCGTCGTCGTCCGTGCGGGATCCCACACGTGCAGCTGGTGCGAAGCGGAAATGGGAAAAGCCAGACGAGGGAGAGAAGGGAAGTTCGACGGAGGAATCTCCGACGTCGATCTTAAAAAAGATGGGAGAATTGCTTCCGAAGATCACAACCGTCCGATGCGAGAGCTTGAGTCCTCGGGATTCGGGACCAGCTAAGAGGGTCGCAGATTTGGTCGGGAGGAAGTCGTATTTTGATTCGGATGACGTGGCGGACGTGGCAGCGTCGGTTTGTACGGTATTGGGGTTCGAGGAAGAATGATACCCTTTTCTCTTACTATTTCACTACCTTTTTCTGCTTTTGGTAGAAAGAAGTTTGTGTTGGTACTTTTCGGATACTAAAGTTGGAAGAAAGGGGTGAGTCATCAAAAAGAGAGGGGTGTAAATATTAGTTTTTTTTTTTTTTACTGAAGTGAGTCAGAGTACCGAGTCCGGTGAGCGAGTCGTAAGGCTTGAATCGGAGGTAAGCTTTCTTTTGCTACCTCTCTGAAATGAGCTTGTTTGTAGCTTTTTTTTTTTTTTTTTTTTGTGTACTTTTGTGTTACAATCGTAATGGGATTAGAATAAACGGTCATAATTGATCACAGCCGTCCAAAGATTCTGGCAGCTCACTTACATTGGCCCATTATAAGAAGCTTATGCTAAACGGATAATTTATATTAATATTGATGTCTCGTGTACCAAAACCAAGGTGCAAACGGTTCGAGCTGACTCATTGGGTCTCAGTGGACTAACTGCAATAGGAGACCTGAAAGAAGGACCCACCAGGTCAGGTCCGGGTTCAACATGGTTGGGATCTTGATGTCTAACAACCCTGTTGGGAGGAAAGATCCCTTCTTGACCACACACTCAATATTATATTGATGAAAAAGAAAATAATAAAATAATACAAATCATAATACAGATTTACATAATCCCTTTTCAGTATAGTATATACTGATATGCAATAAAGAAACCGCTCTCAATACAATAATTACAATAATCTCTCTTTCTCATGTAGAGTTCTAGCACTTAAAATGAACTAAAGCTATAAAATAGCATGTGAAATTATGAAATTACCTACCTTGATGGCTAGATGATCAGTAGAGTTCTAGCACTTACCTAAGTTGCTTGGAATTGGATTATACATGACACCACAATGGTTCAAATTGGCTGCAATCAGTGGACAACACTTGTTAGGTTTGAAACAATGAGGAAATACTAAAACATTTAAGTGGCCCGGGCTCAAAACTATACTATGAGTCATTTGGCTCAACCGATTGATGCCCGCTATATGGGTAGATTAGGTTAGGTTGGTTTAAACCCCCTAGCTCATGTCATTTATGTAAATATGAGTTCATTTTCTAGCATAGGCCAATGCACTACCCAACCTAGGAGTGGGTCAGGCTAATTTATCATGGGTTGTATTGACGGGGTGCGGCTTAGGTGGATACTCGATGCACTGATGAGGTGGGTGGGACCCTTGATTATGGGGTCCAACGTTGTTGATGCAGAAATCTGGACGTCCTCCTTAGACCACTTTGGTATCTCCAAGAGAAGACAAAGATGGAGATCTTGGCGGTAGCAGGGGACCTTCTAATGCCAAAGTCAGACTGGCAAGGTTTTTGGGTGTGTTTTCAGAGTTGGAGTATGCATCCCTTTCAGCATTAAGGATGCTCCTATTTATAGGTGAGAGATGCCTGTGGCGTAGGGGATGATCTCCCTATTTAGTAGGGACATGTCATAGATGGATTCAGATACAAGGCGTACTGCAATGATCTTTCGAGATTTTCGCCAAAGATCTTGGACATACCTGTGTTGTAGTTATTTTCCGAGATCCTCGGTTGAGATCTCAGATGAGTAACTTTGGTAAGGTTACAGTCGATACCAGGTCGGAACTAGTAGAAGTGTGGGGTAGGAGGGCGAGGTGGAGAGTCTGAGGTGACTTGTATGGCTGTTCTCGAGAGCGCTTTGCCAACCTGAATTCTCTAGTGAGCCGTGATCGAGTCTTCCCTTGGTATCAAGCAGATGGTCGACCTGCCGACCTGCTCTCGTCTAAGCACTGAGACCGATATCCTTTCCTTAGTGAAATGTGGACGGAATCGGGGATGATCATCCTCTTCATCTCATTGCACAAGGCAGGAGTTGTTCTTAAGAAATGACATGAGCGGCGGCTAGGAAATGTATGAGACCATGGAAGGGCTCGATGTTTGATGGGAGTGAGTACTTCATCTTCTGGCGGTTAAGCTCGTAACACGCACAGATATCTGACCTAACCTCGTCTTATTGGTCAGTCCATTTTTACCCATAACAAATGTAATGTATGTTCCTTAAATCTTATGTTGTCCATCTATATTGAAAACTTATTTTATGCAATGATTCAAAAAATGAAGTAGATCCAAATCTCAAATCGACCATACTATAGGAAATCGTAGTAGTTAACCATTAAAAGCTTTTTGTGGGCCACAAAAGCTTTGGATCAATATGATATTTCTGTGGTCTCTTTATTCAAGTCTTTTTAACCTTATCAACAGTTCGATGGCAAATAAACATTCTGGTGGACCTATGAAGCTTTTAATGGTGAAGATTCAATCACGTCTGTTTCCTGTGGTGTGGTTTGGGTCCACTTCATTTTTTAGATCGTTACCTAAAATGAGTTTTCAAAATGGATGGATGGTGTGGATGTAAGGAACATACATCAAGATGGGGCCCACAGTCACCATAGCCGTGCCTATATTGACCCATTGCCACCCTCGTTGAAAATTTATCTAAACTTGGGACCTAATATAAGAAACATAGTTCTGAAACTTAGTGACTTGAAAGTTGGACTTGGCTAGAATTCATGCGAAGCTATTGTGACTTGGCCCAACTCGCCCAAGTCATAGATTGATCCATGGGGCAACTTGTGGCACAGGTATGACATATGCACTACCAAAATAAGTCAACTTGCCTGAGTCGAATACGATGAGGATGAGTAATCAAACCATGAACCTAACCCATTTGACCCCTTTAAAACTTGAACTAATTGGACCCATAAATGACTCCGCCGACAAGTCATAAACCTGACCCATTAGGTCTGCAGGATTTGTAGGGACTCAGACCGTGTTGCATGGTCTAAAAGTAAAACTATTTATTAATGTTTCAAGTCTTAAGAGACTTTTACAGGTGCTATGGAAAATAGAATAGTCTCTTTGTGAAATCTAATTTGTTTTATCATGGCTTGATTAGGCCATCAACTGACTTTAACACCTCCCATTTGTTATAGTGCGACCCACAACGGACTGTCTGTGGCTCCCCAAATTATTGCTCCAATTCAACGGTCCTCGGTGTCTGT
Organism: Magnolia officinalis; assembly: GCA_021015155.1. Lineage (NCBI taxonomy): Eukaryota > Viridiplantae > Streptophyta > Magnoliopsida > Magnoliales > Magnoliaceae > Magnolia > Magnolia officinalis. Next base: position 1,678,150 of record JAJHSJ010000017.1, on the reverse strand, counting down.
TGGAGATAACCCAATATGGATCTTGTTCATGCCAAATTCGTATAAACAGATGAATGATGTTGATGTTGGCACATGGCACTAAAGAATATCTGAAAAGCAAACAACACAAGGTCGAGGATTGACGTGTCCCTGGATGTTTTTGGTGTTATAGTTTTTTCAGATAAACATGAATGGTTGTTCCAGCCATATCAGCTATCTGGGTGTACGTTCGTGGTTGAGATCATGGTCAATAAAGTGTAATTGCTCTTTTTCCCAGCTGGTTGCACACGAGGAAGCCACATAGGCATACAGTGAAGTTTATAAATATGGATTTTAACCGTACTAGCATTGTGGTTTGGTCAAATTCTCGAAATCAAATAGAAGTTTTAAATATTTTGAGGGTAGTCATCTGACAAGTTTTGAAAAGTTTTTTTTAGACCACATTGCCATTGTCCTTGATTCAATAGTTGTACTGTTTTTGTTTGAAGAAAAAGTTACGTCATATTCAATCTTTAAAAAGTGATGTTGACGGAAGTTGTTATTGGACATATGGAATTTAGATCCAATCCATTCATTTTCTTTGTAACCCTTTATTTATGTGAAAAGATGCTAACTTCTCACTGACATGATCTCTTTGTGGCCTACAAAACTTGATAAATTATAATGGTGTTAGTTCGATAAGAACTATTTTCTTGTGATGTGGTCAATGTGGTTGGCATATGTTGATCATACTTCCAAGCATGGCCTTTCATGAAATTTCAAAGTTAATGGATGGAGTGGATTTCACACATGTGATGGTAGACCCCATAAACGGTATCCTTATAGTGTTAAGGGTCAGGGTCGAGGTTGTCATGTTTTAAGGGTCAAGATTGTCATTTATTCCACTGCCTTCACTACAAAAAAAAAAAAAAAAAAAAAAAAAAAAAAAAAAAAAAAAAAAAAAAAGATTAAAGGGTACGGATTAAATCCGTAGCGAAAAAAATGTTATATGCCGAGGTCCTGATTGTAATGTGGTAAGGGTCGAGGTTGTGACGTTATAAGGGTCGAGGTTGTGACGTTATAAGGGTCGAGGTCGTGATGTTATAAGGGTCGAGGTTGTCATGTATTAAGGGTCGAGATAGTCATTTGTTAACTACCTTCACTACGAAAAATGGATAAAAGGTTATGGATTAAATCTATAGCGAAAGAATATGTTATATATGTCGAGGTGGTGGTTGTAATGTGGTAAGGGTCAAGGTTGTGATGTTATAAGAGTTGAGGTCGTTGTTGTATGTTATAAAGGTTAAGGTAGTGGTTGTAATGTGGTAAGGGTCGAGGTTGTCATGTTATAAGAGTCGAGGTCGTTGTTGTAATGCGGTAAGGGTCAAGGTTGTGATGTTATAAGGGTCGAGGTTGTGGTTGTAATGTGGTAAGTGTCGAGCTTGTCATGTTATAATGGTCAATGTCGTGGTTGTAATGTGGTAAGAGTTGAGGTTGTCATGTTATAAGGGTGGAGGTGATGGTTGTAATGTAGTAAGGGTCGACGTTGTGATGTTATAAGGTTTGAGGTTGTGGTTGTATGTAATGAAGGCCACGATGTGTTAATAGTCGAGGTTGTCATGTATTAAGGGTCAAGATAGTCATTTGTTCACTACTTTCACTACAAAAAAATGATTATAAAAAGAAAAAAAGAAAATGTTATAAGGGTTATGGTTGTAATGCGGTAATGGTTGAGGTTCTAATGTAGTAAGTATCGAGGTTGTGGCTGTAATGTAGTAAAGGTCGAGGTTGTCATGTTATAAGGGTTGTTGGTCCTGTCGTGGTTTATGTGTCGAATCCAATCAGTCCATTGAATTTAGAATTTAATTTAATGTCATGGGCCAAAAAATGAGTTACATCCAAAAATTCTATGACCCCTAAAAGGTTTTTAATCTCACTACTTTCTATGGTGTGGTTCACATGAGCCTTTGATATGCCTCATTTTTGGGCTCATTCCCTAAAATGATCTTTCAAAATGAATGGAGGGTGTGGATAAAATATATACATCACAGTGGGCCCCACAGGACCATCCATCTCTAGATAGGTCTACTTACCCTACCTGCGTCATGTCACGTTACATTGACGATGTGGATTTTAAGGGAAAAGCTTTTTTGAGGTGGTTTCTACTACCATAAGGTATGTTGGGCCCACCGTGATGTTTGTGGAAAATCCACTCCATCCATTCATTTTGGAATATAATTTCCAGACATGAGATAAAAAATTGGACTGATTTGAAACTCAGGTGGACCACAAGACTAGAAATAGTGGAAAGGAATTGCCTACCATTCAAACTTTTCTAGGCTCTACTGTGATGTTTATACGCAATCCAAACTGTTCATAAAGTGGCCCAAATGCTCATAAAATCCTCACCACATGGATGGACTAAAAGAATAAAAATACTAGCCTGATCCAAAGCTTCTGCAGCTTCACGAATATTTCAACATGGGTGTACAATCTCCACTATTTTCTGTTGTATGGCCCACTTGAGCTTTAGATCTACCTCATTTTTGGGCTTATGTCATAAAATGATTTGACAAAACATGTGAGAGGTGTGAATTTCTCACAAACAACATAGTGGGCCCCATAGTGTTTACCCATCCGAATCCCTCCCGTAGCTGTCACACGCTGGCTCAACGTAAAAGGCCGTCAAGGGTAATTTTGTCTCAACTTTAAAAAAGAAAAGATGTCAAGTGACTATGCAGGACATTTGTTTAATCCTTCTAATATTCGGGGCATTTGGGAATACCACGATGCTTCTTTGGTAAAAATCCCTTATAAATATGAGAAGTAAATCTAAGGAGGAAATCTCTCGATTATTACTCGAATCCAACAACAAAAACAAACCAACGCAACGCTGTGTATTTAGGTTTAGTTTTCTTTTCCCTTGCTCAATAGCAGCGAGCCTTAGCATAAAAGTAGCTATCAGTCCATCCCTGTGCATTCGCCGAACAGACATAATTTGTATCTTATAGTTATAATTCCCTTTTATCTGTGCATGCGTGTGAGATCTGAAAGAAGATGGTAGCTTGTAATTGTTAAGGGCCTTGCACAAATTAAACCTTAGGATCTAGCCTCCTAAAACAAACCAGAATTATAGGATAATAAAGCAATGAAATAAATCAAAGCATAAGCCACATCACACAGGAGATTTTTACATGGAAAACCCTCAAAGAGGTAAAAACCACGGGACCTCGTCCAGATCAACAATCCACTATGAAGTAGAATGCTACAACCTTCTTCACTCATGCAGGAGTGGATAAACAATAAGAGAATAAAAGAAAACGGAGAGATCTCACCGATTACGAAGACGTAGAAGCGCTGAGACGTCGACTCCCTTCCACAAGCTTCCTCTCTCTCTTTCTCTCTTTCTCTCACACCTTTGATAGCCCTTGTAAAGCTTTAGGAAGCCCTCTTGCATTACCTAGAAAACCCTAAGTACCTCTTATTTATAGTTTAGGAAACTCCCTTCCGCATCCTGTTGCGAAAGGCCTCAGAAATCCGAATCCCACACAAAATCGGACTAAAATCTGCGTAACCTCGACTAGTCGAGCAGTGTCCTTGACTGGTCAAGCACCTCCCTCGACTGGTCGAGCTCCACAGGAAAAAATAACCCAAAGTCGCTGGACTTTGAGTCGAGTCAGGGCTCGACTAGTCGTGCACCAGCCTCGACCGGTCGAGTAAGGCTCACGACCGGTCGAGCTTAGGAAAAAAACCCCATCAAATCTCCCCCTTTTTTACCGAGGAGGGATTCACCTTCTTCAAAAGCATCAGATTCTTTACAACAATATAAAAAATTTGTCACACGGATTTATAACATAAAAGTAAAAGAAAACTCCTTTGCTGAAGGCCAATTAGTTTGAAAAGCTATTTTGTTGTTTGGTGCTAAGGATAATAGTGAATTTGGCAAGTGGTCTCCAACATGGGATGGTATATATGTGATTTAGAAAGTCTTAAAAGGTAGGGCATATATGTCAGGGGATTTAGATGGCAATATTGCAAAATCGACCATTAATGGTCGATATCTAGAGAATTTTACTCCCGACATGTGGGAGACGCTAAAGAAAAATGTGGAACAATAAAAAATTGTTTCAACTATGGTGTCTGGCCGAATTTAAAATTTTTTTAAACTTTAACCTATGACACCAGAGAATTCGAAAATGGCCAATGAACAACTTTTCATTCATAACTTTCTATATATAATTACAATTAGAAAAAATCAATTCATAACCACATTTCCTACTATTCTTTGTCGAATAGGCATAAATGTGAGGGGATAGTGTTCATAACAAATTCGTATGAATCAAATGAATGATGTTAATGTTGACACGTGGTACTAGAGAATATTTGAAAAGTAGACAACATGAGATTGAGGATCGACGTGTTCTTGAATGTTTTTGGTGTTGTAGATCTTCTAAATAAACTTGAATGGTTGTTCTAGCCACGTTAGCTTCTGGGTGCACATTCGTGGTTGAGATCATGGCCAATAAAGTACAACCACTCTTTTCCTAGCTGGTTGCACATGAGAAAGCCTTGTGGGCAGACAATTATTCCTTCACCTTTTTCCTTTTTCTTTGGAGTCTATAAATATGAGAAGCAAATCTATGGAGGAAATCCCTCGATCATCACTAGAATCCAATAGCAAACATAAACTAGCACAACGTTGTGTATCTAGGTTTGGTTTTCTTCTCTCGACTCAGTAGCAACGTGTCTTAGCGTAGAACTAGGCTTTAGTCCGTCCCTATGTATTCGTCAGGTCAACATATTTGTAACCAGAAATTGTAATTCTCTTCCATTTGCACCTGTGTGCCAGATCTGAAGGAAGACGGTAGCTTGTAATCTCCGTCATTGCCTCTACTTCACTCATTAGCATGCTGCTCTAAGAAGCACCCTACTGCTCTCAGCCAAGTAAGCAATTTCTCGTAGTGGTAATTCATTCGCCTTTTTCTCCAAACTATATTAATCTCTTTTCTCTTTTCTAGCCATACAACTGTTGCACATTCGCAAGTCCTTGAATTTTCAAGGTAAAAAGAGCTTATTAGGAGGAAGATCCCTAACCTCCGCCAATCACTTAAGTAACGAGCACACGACAGTTGGCCGAATAGATGAACAGTCAAGCCACAAACGAACTTTGCTCTATCTCAATGCCAAGGTCGGTGGTCATGGTTTGAATTGTACCCAATCAGTTCTAGCACGCACACAACCCTCGTATGTGTTCCACGTGGTTGAATTCAATGACCAACATACCTACTGCCAATGTTTTGTTTGAATCGCGTCCATTTGGTGGAAGTAATGGGTCCCTTCAATTGAGCAAACCTACATGCACCCTCTCCCTCTCCCTATGCACCTTTGCAAGCAGCAAACGTGCTAACCTAGCAAATTCTGGGACATCAAGCAGTGCATCAGATGCTTACCATTGCGAAGATGAATGCTGGTGGGCCACCATTGCACAAAAAGAATTCAACAATTTACAAATAAGCCAACTTGATACAACGTGTACTCAAACAAAGCAATAAAAATCATAGGCCCTGATTTATATGGCCATCAAATTAAAAAAGGGTCTCAAGTCCAACTGGTTAGGTAACAAGTTACGGTCCACTCAGTAGAGAACTTCTAAGTTATCAAGTGAATGTGACATCCAACCCTTCCAATAAATTGGCCACATCATTAGGATTATCTAGTACAAAATTAGCCCAATTCACTCATTAGGTGGGCCACACTATAGAAATTAAACAATGTATATCCATTAATAAGTAGAAAATATATAAGTGTGGCCTACTCAATGAGCCATGAAAAGTAGAATGTTATCCTTTGGGTGGACCCTATCATATAATCCAGCTGGTTGGACTTAAAACCTACTCTTCTCCTATTTGTGAGTCCATATAAATTTTACTAATATCTATCTAAAGTGGATCACCCAACTTGGATTGTCTCATTAAGTTAATCATGTGTACAGTTTTAAACTGCTCGAGTATCAACTATCACACTCTATCAGAGTATTATATCACCACAATTTACAACTAACTCATGGGGTGGGCCACTCATGTACTTAAAACAATGGGTAGTTAGTTACAAAGAAGCCTGCAGCTTTCCACATTGAGTAAACCTACCAGACTTTTGGGGCCACTCGTTGCAACCACGTGTACGCTTCTTCCTTCCATGGATCAACAACCCATGATCAGGGCCCACTTGTAGAAATTTTTGTCTGTGATTCACGCCATTCCCATGTGCACCTTCTATTACAAAAACCCTACAATAAGCCAAAGCTTCCTTCTTCCTTTTTCAGTTTTAACTAACTCAACTACCTGCAGGGAATGGAAGGTAGCCTGCCCAATCTCCTCTGTACATTCAGCTCAACTACATAAATTTCATGTGGTAGGAAAATCCAGTTGGTGGGTCATGTTGCAAAGGTTGTTGAGGTTAGACAATCCTAACCATTCGATTTTTAGCGATTGATCATGAATTATTGGCCATCTTTTCCTTTAATATATGTGGTATACTCCAATTACTCATATAAATGTGTATTGGAGTAAATCAAGCTCTCTACTATAGTTTGAAAACTTGAAAAACTCGGCTTAAAGACTCACTGAGTCAACTCAACTGGGCACAAATTCACAATTTATAGGTAGGTTTTGCTGTAAGTTCCATCTTCGTTGAAACATCTCCAAACCTTTTGATTGATTGGACACCCAAGTATCTATCATGATGGTTCATTCAAATTGTAACATCAGGAGTAGGTCATGGTGATTGGATGATCCTAACCTTAGGAATGAGACAATTTTTACAACTATATGTGATTTATGAAATTATGAGCCATGATAGCATGGTTAGAATCATCAAACCAATGGATGGTTTGTTCAAATTGTAACATCGAGATGACGATTGGATTATCCTAACCCTAAGAATGAGACAATTTTTACAATTTGTGTTTTATGAGCTATGATTACATGGTTAGAATCATCAAACCAAAGTTCTAGTTTAAAATCATAAGAAACACAAAGTGGCACTTATGAATCAATAGTTTAATGACGTTGGGAAGGACGTGATGAGGTTGATCACCGTCTGAATCCACGAAGCTCTTTGGATTCCTCATAGAGTTTTCTCAAATCCACGAGGGAATAAATAGAAATAATTTCTAATAAATTTGAAAATAAATTGATTAATGATTAAAATAAAAAATAAAAATATATTAAAAAATTACAATACTTTTAAGTAATGAGTTCAAACTTAGGACGGAGTTTTAGACTCAAACTCCCTAAAAACTATAAATAATTAACTTAATATTTATAGACCATCATCATTCCTACTAGACTTCACGGTTTTTGGCAAAAAATAGTATATATCCAATTTAGCCTAACCACGCTATTCTCCTAATTTTTTAAAGCCTCTTTTCATGTTGGGAATGACTTCTAAAATTCAAAGGATCAAAAGTTACGATTGCATTAAAACTTACTATTTATAGTAAAAACAAAAACAAAATGGACTTTTGACTGTCAATCTGATGAAATCTCGCAAATCGGGCATGGGAAACCCGGCGTAGTAGGATTGGTTGGCTAAAGTAGCTTCTCCTATATCAACATCATATAAGATAAGTCGAAAAACTCATTCTGATTTGCGAGATACGATTGTTTAAAGGTTCTGACTGTCCGGATCATTTCTACCTTCGATCGGGCCTTCACTGGTCCATCTTTGCCATGAAAGTGTCCACGACCCGCTCTGCATTATTTAAGAAGATGATTGGACCTACTTCATTTAATCGATTTCGATTGTCCATTTTCAATTCCATTGATCGGATGCTTAGGATAATATGATTTGCGTAATTTTTGCCCAATTGCTCATCCTTAGTTGTATAAAACAATGGATAGTTCAAATTGATAATTGGGTATCTTACATGTCATTTAAAAGGTTTGGCTATGCCGGTGCAGTTAGGGTAAGTTATGTAGAATTCAAATAAGTGACTCTGCTGTGGATTGAAAAGTCTTTGGATGTCGTATGCAGTGCCAAAGAGTCATTGCTAACATCCTGATGAAGGTGTGATGTTAGCGAAACCCTTTCTATTTCAAACATTCAGTATTTCTGAACAATCTGAAAATTTGTTCTAGTCTTTGATGAGCTCATCCGAGTTTTCGACTCGATTGAGTTCTGTTCTTAAACTATCCTCTCAATGCTGCAAATTCCATCTTAAATTATGTTTTATGGGCACAATCTGCCAACATAAGACTCTTATACAGAAATTTACAGAATCTAAATACTTGAATATGAAATTCAAATAGAATTAGTATTGGAAAACATTATTTTAGTAAAAGAATTACATCATAGAACTCCAAATTCCATTCAACATCCTCCGAAATCGATTCTCAGACAACTTCCTAATGATTCTCTTTGCATCTGTAACTTCAGCTTCTGCAAGTTTTTCCAAGTACTTGATACATCCAGAAGCTATGATTTTTCTCTTTACAATCTCACTGTCTGTCAATGACATTATCAATGAAAGCAAGATTTTATTGTGACCTGATTTTTCTTCTTTCGAATCAAGCAATTGCAGGACACGAACGATGTTTGAATCTTCTTGAATGAATTTCTTTCGGTTCTTCGGAATTGAAATTATACCCAAAAGTGCTTCCGCCGACATTTCTCGAATTGCTAGAGATTTAGCATCGAGCAATTGTACAAGCTCCGCCATGAAACCCGTCTTCCCCATCGCCTTTTTAGTCTCTACTGATATCCCACAGAACCGAAATGCTGTTTTCAATGCCGATTCTTGGATGGCAACGTCGCCCTTTCGGATGAAAAACAGAACACGGTTGAGAAATTCAGAACCCATCAATGCTTTCACAGAATTAGGAGACGAGAAACAGAGTGCGTCTATCGTTCGCAATGCAACTTCTCTTGATTTCGACGAGAGTGAAGACGTTGGATCCAAGACCCGAATCAATGACTGAATTCCACCTTCTCTTATGATCATCTGCCGAATGGTTTCATCCCCAGAAGCAATTTCTTGGAGGAATTCAATTGCATGAATCTGAGAAACCTCGTCGTTCGATCTTGAAAGTCCAACAAATGTTGAAATCGCGCCTTCTTCAATCATGAATCTTTTAATCTCATCTACACCAGCAAGATTTCTCAAAACCCCACAAGCAGAACTAATCAGCCTATCGTGGCTGTTACTGTTACATATCTTTAACAGAGCAGTTATGCCGCCATGGGCTGAAACCAACCATACATTGTCTGAATTCTCAGTCAGCTTCCGTAATGCAGCTGTAGCTCTTTCTTTACTCACATCACTTCCTATCTCAAGAACCCAAATCAACGGCGCAAAAACACCCGCCTCCACAAGTGCACCTTTGTAATTATCAAAACCCGTGATCATCGAGACAGCCCATGTGGATTCTTCTTGGATTTCCACATCCACAGATTCAAGAAAATTCACCAAAAGCCGAACAATCTCACCTGTTTCGACGATGGTCTTCGTATACTTCTCATCCTCTCCAAGAATTTCATTCAATGCTATCAACGCCTCTAATTTCATCTTTGAGTTTCCAATCTTTAGCCTTGTCAGCAAATTCCCAACGTAGAATTTCATGTCGGCGAGACCCGCTCCAGGGATCGGCCTCGATACGACAATAGCATGAGCTTGTGTTAGGATACCAGAACTGTAAATTCCATTGAGGTCTTTGAGACTGCATTCAAATTTCACCAAGACGCCGTCGAGCTCGCTCTGCATCAATAGCTTGCCACTGTAGGACAGCTCGGTGCAGCGACGGGCTAGATTACGGCATTCGATCGCGGTGACTAGTATGGATTGAATTACAGCTGGGAGTGGTGTATCTTCCAAGGAGCTGCAACTCTCAGTGGCAGCCATTAGAATGGAATTCAACTTCTCGAGCTTGTTTCGGATCAATTGCCATTTGGTGGAGAAGACTCTGATCGAATGTGAGGTACATATCAGCGATGAGATGAGCTCGACCGCTTTCCGGAGGTTGGATTCTCCATTGGGAAATTCCAGCGAACACGACCCTTCCAGCGCCACTGCTTCACCTTCTTTCATTGCTTGTTTTTCATAGGTCAATGGAGAAAGTGAGAGAATGGGTGCTGGGGAGTAATGGGTGTGTCATTTTCCAGCGAGTTGGGTCAGATTCCGACAATGTGTCAATGAGAATTCCGGCGAATTCTAATACTCCGGCGCCAGTGCTTCCCTTTCACTGGGTTTTCATTGGTTAGTGGAGAGAATGAGAGAATGGGTAGGGAGTATTAATAGGTGTGTGATTTTCCGGCGAGTTGGGTCAGATTCCGGTGAGGTGTGAATGGGAATTCCGGCTGGGGGTCAGAATTCGGGATGAATGGGAGTAAATGATTTCCAATCCATGTATGGGTTTCTCTGTGTATACACAGCTATATTCATTTCAAGTTTTAAATGAATCTGAATTTGCCGGAATTTACAGTATTGACCTTTGGTTGGGTGAGTAACGGTTGTGGGTCAATGAGACGGTAGGAGGGCATTTTGGTCAATGTGGAGTCTGAGGGTAGTTTGGTCAGAAGGATGGAGTTGATGAACGGACGGATGATGGTGCGTGAGAACAACGGTATTTCACGTAGGGACAAGGATTTCGAAGTAGGAAGCCCGTGCACCAAAATACTGTGGGGCCCACCTGTGATGTGTGGGTGACATCACCTGTCTATCATTTACAGCAGGTCATGTTAGGACGTGTGCCCAGAAATCACGCCATCAAAAACTCAAGTGGGCCACACCATAGGGGACTCCCACCGCTGAAGGAAACGGATTGGCTACTCCCCCTGCCACCAGCTAATGGCTGATGGTCGGTGGTCTATGGGACCCACCATAATGTATGTGTTTCATCCATGCTGTCCATATATTTTTTCAGATCATTTTATGGTATGAGACCAAAATTGAAATATATCCAAATCACAAGTGGACCATATTGCAAGAAACAGTGTTGAATGAGCGTAGACGATTAGAAACCTTTTGGGGGCCATAGAAGTTTTGGATCAAGTTGATTTTTGCTTTTTCCTTTCATCTGGGTCTTTATGATCAACATATTAGATGTTAAATAAACAATAAATTGGGCCTTAGGAGAATTTTAATTGTGAATATCCAAACAATATTGTTTTCCTCTAGTGTGGTCCACCTTAGATTTATATCCCTATAATTTTTTGGAAAAAGCCCTAAAATGATATTTAAAAATGGATGAATGGAATGGATGAAACACATACATTATGGTGGGGCCCACAGAGTCTGTGGGCCCCACCATGATGTATGTGTTTCATCCATGCCGTCCATATATTTTTCCATATCATTTTATAGTATGAGACCAAAAATGAGACATATCCAAATCTCAAGTGGACCACATTACAAGAAACAGTGTTGAATGAGCGTAAACCATTAGAAACCTTTTGGGGGCCATAGAAGTTCTGGATCAAGCTGATTTTTGGTTTTACCCTTCATTTGGGTCTTTATGACGTAATCAACATATTAGATGTTAAATAAACAGTATAGTGGGCATTAGGAGAATTTTAATTGTAGATATCCAATCAATATTGTTTTCCTCTAGTGTGGTCTACCTTAGATTTATATTCCTATAATTTTTTGGAAAAAGCTCCAAAATAATATTTAAAAATGGATGAACGGAATGTGGGACCCATCATAATGTATGTGTTTCATCCATGCCATCCATATATTTTTTCAGATCATTTTATGGTACGAGACCAAAATTGAGATATATCCAAATCACAGTGGACCACATTACAAGAAACAGTGTTGAATGAGCATAGACCATTAGAAACCTTTTAGGGCCATAGAAGTATTGGATCAAGCTGATTTTTGCTTTTTCCCTTCATCTGGGTCTTTATGACCTAATCAACATATTAGATATTAAATAAACAGTACATTGGGCCTTAGGAGAATTTTAATTGTGGATATCCAATCAATATTGTTTTCCTCTATTGTGGTCCACCTAAGATTTATATCCCTATAATTTTTTGGAAAAAGCCCTAAAATGATATTTAAAAATGGATGAACGGAATGGATGAAACACATACATCATGGTGGGGCCCACAAAGCACCGACCACCAGCCACGCTGGGCAGGGGGAGTAGAGGGAATCGGATTGACTACTCCCCCTGCCACCAGCCAATGGCTGGTAGTTAGTGGTCTGTGGGACCCACCATAATGTATGTGTTTCATCCATGCCATCCATATATTTTTCCAGATCATTTTATGGTATGAGACCAAAAATGAGATATATCCAAATCTCAAGTGGACTACATTACAAGAAACGGTGTTGAATGAGCGTAGACCATTAGAAACCTTTTGGGGGCCATAGAAGTTTTGAATCAAGTTGATTTTTGCTTTTTCCCTTCATCTGGGTATTTATGACCTAATTAACATATTAGATGTTAAATAAACAGTATAGTGGGCCTTAGTAGAATTTTAATTGTGGATATCCAATCTGGTGTGGTCCATGTTAGATTTATATCCCTATAATTTTTTGGGAAAAGCTCTAAAATGATATTTAAAAATGAATGAACGGAATGGATGAAACACATACATCATGGTGGGGCCCACAGAGCACCGACCACCAGCCACGGGGTTGGTGGCAAGGGGAGTAGCTAATCCGTTAAGCCAATGGCTGGTGGTCAATGGTCTATGGGACCCACCATAATGTATGTGTTTCTTCCATGCCGTCCATATATTTTTCCAGATCATTTTATGGTATGAGACCAAAAATTAGATATATCCAAATCTCAAGTGGACCACATTACAAGAAACAGTGTTGAATGAGAGTAGACCATTAGAAACCTTTTGGGGGCCATAGAAGTTTTGGATCATGCTGATTTTTGCTTTTTCCCTTCATCTGGGTCTTTATGACCTAATCAACATATTAGATGTTAAATAAATAGTACAGTGGGCTGTAAGAGAATTTTAATTGTAGATATCCAATCAATATTGTTTTGCTTTGGTGTGGTCCACCTTAGATTTATATCCCCATAATTTTTTGGAAAAAGCCCCAAAATGATATTTAAAAATGGATGAAACACATACATCATCAATGGTCGGTAGTTGGTGGTCTGTGGGACCCACCATAATGTATGTGTTTGATCCATGCCGTCCATATGTTTTTCCAGATCATTTTATAGTATGAGACCAAAAATGAGATATATCTGAATCTCAAGTGGACCACATTATAAGAAACAGTGTTGAATGATCGTAGACCATTAGAAACCTTTTGGGAGCCATAGAAGTTTTGGATCAAGATGATTTTTGCTTTTTCCCTTCATCTAGGTCTTTATGACCTAATCAACATATTAGATGTTAAATAAACAATGCAGTGGGCCTTAGGAGAATTTTAATTGTGGATATCCAATCAATATTGTTTTCCTCTGGTGTGGTCCACCTTATATTTATATCCTTAAAATTTTTTGGAAAAAGCCCTAAAATGATATTTAAAAATGGATGAACAGAATGGATGAAACACATACATCATGGTGGGACCACAAAACACCGACCACCAGCCACAGGGCGGCTAGTGGCAGGGGGAGCAGCCAATCGGTATCCCCACTGAAATATTCCTCGTGGGCCCTGTGGTGTTGAAAACTTACCATACATGATGTAAGTCCAAAATATGAGTGGTATACTTGATGCAGCACCCCATGAAACGCCTAAGGCATGACTTTTACTTTCATCCAAAACTTTGAGGAAACAATCTCCTCCCTTGATCTGTATTTCTCTTTGCGATGGCCCACTAGAGTTTTATATCCGGCTGAAAGTTGGTCATGGAAGGTTTCACGGGGCACCGCATCACCTGGACAGTTTAGATTCCATGTCTATGGCATGTTTGTAAAGGTGCGCATGGGTGCATTGGAAACACATGATACAGAGTGTAAGATTTGAACCATCCAGGTGCAGTCACCACCATGAAACCCTCGAAGCTCAACTTTTACCTTGATTCAAAACTCTGGTGAGCCATGGAAAATGAAATAATCCCTTCATTTGCCTTTTTCCTTTGCCAAGGCCCTCTAAAGTTTCGAATCAGTAAGAGTTGGGCTAGGGAGGTTTCATTGCATTACATGGATTGTTAATGTTTAGAGGTAAGTAAATTCTTCACAAAACGTCTTTATTAGTGATGAGTTATATTTAAACATATGTTTTACGATTTTAATGACGATGCACTAATTTATTACTAAGTAGTTAAATTTTAAATCAAGTAATTAGATTGTCACAAATAATTAACTCATTAACAACAAATTAATATTTAATTGATAAAAAATTAAAATTTTCAGTGACAAATTAACTTATATGGAGATAAAATTTATACATCACATTGGCATAGAGAGCCCTGAAACCACCCACGTACCGACATGGTATTTCCACGTAATCTGCGGGACTGCTCTCGGAACGGCCCAACTCCCGATGCAAAAATGGTATATGATTCCAACGGTAGTTTACCACCATTTTTTATTTTTATTTTTTTCAAAATAGCGAGGACTGCTCACTTCCCGATACGCACATGTGATGCTGTACAGACCACCCCCATTGTAAGAGACATGAGCATAACTCTAATATAACATAGAAATCTCAACCATCCAATAGGTGGTTGTCAAGGAGGGTCTATAAGTAAATAAAGAAATTTCAAAATCATACTATAAATAAAATCCCTAAAATTCACAACTTACTATAAATAGTAAATTTACTATTTATAGAGGATCATAATGTCTACTAGCATGCAAGGTTTTTGAATAAAAATAATAAGTGTCCAATTTGGCCTCACCAAGCTATTCTCCTAATTATTCTAAGCACTTTTCACATTGGGCATAACTCCTAAATCTCAATGGTTGAAGAGTTATAATTAAACTGAAACTTACTATTTATAGTAAAAATGAAATTAAAATAGGGTAATGACTGTAGATCTAAGGGCATTTCGCAAATCCGGCTTGCCCAACCCAATGGGTTGGGTGGCTAAAGTAACTCGTCCTACCTCAAAATCATATATTATACGTCCGATAACTCATTCCGGATTGCGAGATACGCCCGATTTAAAGTCTAACAATTTGGATTACTTCTGTTGTCAACCGAGCTTTTTCTCATCCATCTTAGCCATGAAACTATCCCCGACCCACTCTACATCAGTAAATCTTTCTTGAAAAAATTGATTTTCTTTTTTTTTTAAATAACATTCATATCATATTTATACTCGATCTCATAACCTCAATGTCGAAACAGAATCTATCTACTACCGAGTCAGGAATTGGACCCAAAGATTGAAAAGGCCCTTATTTTCTACCTTTATTGGTAGAGGGGTGATCACACGAAGGGACCCTGTGTGCTGTCCCACCTGGCCACCTTATTAGGTTTTGTGAAATAGGTGGGTCAGACCAGGAAGAATGTCCACCGCAAAAATTAGGCAGATATAAGTGTATGGTGGACTCTAGATTACTACTAATTGATTTTAAGTTGAGTCATTATTATCTTTACTCACATATGCATGTATCTTCTTTTGGACCTTAATCTCGACATGACAGCTTAATGACAGCATTTTCTTAATTTTCTTTTTCTCTAATCATCCACCTACTGCGTTCATATACCTTTTTGTAGCTGTTTCTTTTTACTAAATAAATGATTAAAATATAACATTTCTTTTTATACTTTTACCCATGAAGCTCTCCCAAATTACAAGGTTTATCTCTTTAACTAAAATGAGAGAAAGCCTTGTGTTTTTAAGCTCCCAATAATTAATCATATATAATAAGTCATATATATTTTTGCCCATAATCTAACTACTAATAATCAAAATACCACTAGCCTTAATAAGAAAGCCTTGAGTGTAAGTGATAAGCCTTGTTTTTCCGCCTTAGGTCTTCCTCATTCTCCATCCTAGCTGCTCTCCTCTCATATCTTTAGCCATCCTTAGCTTAGCCATTTTATACATGTGTATGAGTATGGCTAAGGTTATGGTTGAGATTGAAGAGCTTAGCTTAGCCATTTTATACATGTGTATGAGTATGGCTAAGGTTATGGTTGAGATTGAAGAGCTCCAACCCTCTTTCATGGTGAGAGGAAGCATTGAATTGGTTCTTTGGTTTGAAGAAGTGTTGATCATTCTTTAATTCTAGCCCATATCATTTATCAAGGTGCTTCAATGCAATTAATTAAGATCTTTATAGAGTAAGATACCAGAGTTAGTGGTTTCAATTAAATTTCATAGCTCGGGGAACAATAAAGTTGTTCGCCTACTTGAGGAAAATTTGGAGTTCTTCTCCACTCACATCTATGATTATACATTATTATTGGTACTTATTACAAGTGGGCATCGAGCCGAGTCGAGTCGAAGTGGGCCAAGCTCAGCTTGGTTTGTCCATGTTGTACTTGAGTTCGAGCTAGGCCTCGATCTCAACATTGAAGCTTGGCTTGTTTGCCAAGGCTGTCGAGTCGAGTTTGAGTCGACCTAGTGGTTCGAGTCGAGCTCGAGCTTGTTCTTCTAATTCCTTACATGTTGGGCTACGTTGATGATCCAAACCATTGATTTAATAATCCTACAATGGATGGAGGATGATTTGAAATGCTTGGCAGATTGGAACCTTCCATCAATGACCTAAAACTTTCATGGTTAGTGAGATATGGAGGAAGGGTTCAAATTTAATGAAATCAAAGAGTTGATATCTTCTAACCTTGGTGATTTGCAGGTAATCTCCTACCCAAGGTGTGGCCCATCTGATCAACAACTTTGATCAGGAATCAGTCCAACATGGACAAAATCTTGGCGTCATCAAACCCGATAATTATTCTAGAAGAAGAAATAGATTTGAGCACTTACCCTGTCAAGATTGGGCACAGCTGCTCTGGTTCGCTCGATGAGATCGGGTGGTGGTGGTGGTCCAGTGGAGTGCTAGCCGTGCGGGCAGTGTGTTGGTCCTAGTGGTGGTGGTGGTCCGATGTATTGTTGGTCGGGCAGGTGGGCGGCGAGCAGCGGTAGAGAAAGAGAAGAAAGGGAAAGGGAGAAAAGCAAAGGTCGTGCAGATAAAGCCAGCCGTAGGGTTTATAATATATTTAATATAAATATAATATTATATATATATAATATTTAAATTTTAATACTTATTACTAATCGAGCCAAGTCAAGCTCGAGTTCGAGCTTCATTGAGTTGAGTTAAAATGCCTCATGGTCGAACTTGACTCGAACTCAACTCAAGCTACAAAAAGTTAGCTTGACTCCGCCCGAGTCGGCCGTTCAAGCCGAGTTAATCCAAGTTGACTCGAGTTGAGTCGAGCGAGTTATTCCAGCTAGCTCAACTCATGAACAACCCTAGTACTTATATCTCTAAGCTCTTAAATGCATTAGACAGATTGGTTAATATTGGTTTTCTTATATTTCTTTACTTTACTACACCATATTTATTCTTGTTTATACCCCTACTTGTACCTCTATTTTTTTCCTCCCTTTATTTGTTTATAAAGCAATAATTTAGGGCTAAAATTGCTCATAATATCCCATCTCACAAATTGGATACTTTACATGTGTATGGGTAGAATAAGGGTGCCTACCGCCTTCCTCTCCCCTAATTGAGGCCAAGAATAAGGATGCCTAACGCCTTCCTCTCCCATAATTGAGGCCATCACTGAATTCAGCAACATAGACCATATAGGGTTAATAGATCCAAACCATTCATTTCAACCCTTTTATCCTGGTTTTATTATTTCTATCATGTATTCCGATACTTTCGCCTAACCAGGACTCCATCAAACCTTTTTCATCTTTTGTCGCATATGCCGTTGGGTCTATTAGTCTATTCAATGTCCATTCATCCATCACTCATCAATAGTCTAATATGTTCAATCAAATTGACTTTTAAAAAAGATGGACAATCAAAGGGTGCCCACATTATAAATGGTCCAAATCAGCCATCAAGCCTTCTTTTTTTATTTACGAACATTAGCTTCTATTTTCCTAATAATTGATTGGATGGTTAGAATCATTTGATCAAAGTGATTTACAGGAGAGATTATAAACCAAATGCAGGTGCATGAACAATCCTAAAAAAATTTCAATATGATCAATCAAGACTGACCATTTCTTCACCATTGATAAACAATTAAAGTCAGCAAAACCAAATTTCAAGTTTTCATATGGTCTTCCATTTCTGCTGTTAAGCTTATGGCTGCCAGCGAGATATGATTGGATTGAAGGCTGAAAAGTTTAGGTTTGGCCATGACTTACAAACCTGACATTTAGGTCCTAGTGTTGCCAACTTCAATTTAGGCCCAGTCCTTGTAAGCGATAAACGGTCCAGATTTCAAAGACAAGGGCCTTAAATAGAAATATTGTTAAATCTAGGTCGATTCCAAACTATTTATTTTCCTGGCGTGATCGAGTCCTTCTCATGGGCCTAATTCGGATTGTAGTGGTGCAACAAACGGCTCAGATATTTTGTTACCTTGGACTAAGGTGAATCAAACGGCTCTTGAATCTTGACCGTATAAATTGTATCCGTTCCTTAAAATTAGGGTGAAATTGGATGGTTGGATTGGTCGATTCTGAATGGGCCCATCTAAGGATGTTAACCAAACAGAGGATTTGTCAATTCCAGGCAATCCCGGATTCTCCAGTACTGGAAAGTCCTGCCAATTAACAAGCCTTTGTGAAGGAATGATCATGTGAGTTCCAATGATAGAGCTAGGTGGAACCCACTGCTATGTGGAGTTCCATCCAACCCGTCCATTAGATGTGTGTCCCCATGTTAGACCTAGATCTGAAAATCCAGCTTTATCCATAACTCAGGTGGAGAACACCAAAGGAATAAATAGGGACATTAGGAATTATCAGATGAAATGTGGGGTCCAAAGTGTTTTTTTATATCCCATCCAATCCATTCATCAGTTGCGTACTACCATAATGGAGATACATACCAAAAATCAGATCATTTTAATAATCAGTGGGCCACACCCATGAATATACAGGTTTTACGAGTGATTGTACATTGCTCCTGCAGTGTGTTCCATCTGAGTTTTACATCGCGATGATTCTTGGGATTTACACTAAAAATGAGACGACTCACCAGATGCACGGTTTGGATTCAGGTGGGCCTGACGCATCTTGATCTCATACGTTGGAACGGATGCGATCATTCCCCGACAGTCGTGTGAATCCAACGTCTCAGAGTCTCAGTTCGTGCGACTTCAGTTAATATATTGTCCTACCGATAAAACCAACATCTCTGCAGTGAATGAGATTTTGCCACGTAAGGCATTTCGTTGTGGACCTTGAAATTAGTGGTTCGGATTTTCATATCATGTGGATCTAGTTTCGATGACAATAACGACATGAAAGAACTCCACGTGCCATACACATACATAAACACACATGCCTACATGCCACACGTGTATGAGATCCAGGACGTTCATCTGGTGGGGAATCTAAGCCGGGAATATGATATGGATGGTTTGGATTGAGGCAAGCGTATGCCATGCATAGGACGTCTTCCATGCATGAGCATGACCGGTGATGCACCACCAGTGCCAGAGTAACAATGTATTCTCTCCACCACATAACCCCTGGAACATATGAGCATTGGGTGTCTCTTTCGGTCAATCATGGAGCAAGCCACGTGGCTCACACTGCTGGATGAATCCCAGCCGTTAAATATAGACAGCGTCATGCCTGGTGGGCCACGGTCTGAGAAAGAACCTTCTCCACACTTCTTAGAGCTAGTATACTGCGATAGTTCACCACCGTTTGAGAATGGTGGTGACTCATCCTCGTATCCCGTGGCAGTCACGTTTGGCCATCCAGACCGTTCAACTAGTGGGGCTCACCGTGGATGGAGCATATCTCTATAGTTACACTGATAAAAGTCACTGTAATATTCACAATTGAATCTGGAATATGGATGGCCTTGATGGCAGTACAACCCCGGCACGTGTTAGGTTCACGAGCCACCAACACTTTTACAATGGTGGTGAAAATACAAACTAAGTGTGTAGTAGTCACATGCGTTCGAACCGTGCAGATTACACACGTTCGAGCTATGTGGGGTCCACCCATTATGTGTATGTAGAATCAAACCGTGCATCTGGTGTGCCACCTCACATGCACTGTACATCCCAAAAATCAGCCATATCAAAGGTTCAGGTCGGACGCACCACAGGGAGAAATGTAGAATCATGCTTAAAACCTATACATATTCACCTTTTGTGGCCCACCTAAATTTGGGACTGGCATGAATTCAAGGGTCCCTTTCTATTGGTGAGATGCACCTGATGAATGGATTGGATGATATACACACAACAATGTAGACCCCACACTCTATCTAGAATTTCTGGGATGTGTCCCCTCCCCCATTTTTCTAATCTTTGTGGGTCACCCGAGTGATGGATCTGGCCTGAATTTTGGAACTAAGCCTAGCATTGGAGGGAACATCTAATGTACGGTCAAGATGGTACTCACCCATCACTATCGGCCCCACACAGCTTAACTTATGGTCGACGCATGTCATCACTTCTCTCGTAATTTACATGCATTCGGCGTACAGCTATACATCAAGCCAAGTCGCCCGTTGGAGTTTGGCTTGTTTACCAAATCTTCCGAGTGGAGCTCAGGTCGAGGCGACTCAGGTCGAGCCTACTCTTAACCCAACCTGACCTACACTATACTTAACTCAACAATCCGACTCAACACATCCACCTAACCTAACTACCCTAATTTATGCTCGACCTAACTTCTAAATCAAATATTCGATTAATAATATATATACAATATTAGATAGAGTTATATACCTGTCTTATTATTAGTGCTAAGAAAGAGAGCAAGCGAATGACTGAGTGCAAGCAGCATGGCTAAAACAAGTTCGTGGGATACTGAGTTGAGCTCAAGAGAGTAACTAAGTGAAGAGAAAGCGAGAGGGGAGATTGTGGAACTCAGGCAAGGTGAGTTGAGTAAGGAAGGAAAAGAGTTCTCGAATGGATGTTTAAGTTTTAACTTATATATATATATATAGAGAAGCGCTCACCTGCGAACCAGTTCGTATGTACTAAGTACGAACTTTTTTGAGAACCCATCATACGTGATGTGGATCCAAAATCTGAACCGTTCATATGAAGCAGCACCTAGTGAAACCCTCTAGGACCAAGTTTTACTTTTATCTAAAACTTTTATCTATACCGTCCATAGCAAAGAGAAATTCAAATCAAGGAAAGAAACTGTTTACATTTTTCACAGTCCACCAAAGTTTCAGATCAAAGTAAAAATTCATACCATAAGGTTTCATGAGGTTCTGCTTCATGTGGACGGTTCAGATTTGCGAGATTCATCACGTATGATGGGTTCTCAAAAAAGTTGGTACGTACTACGTACGAACTGGTTTGCAGGTGAGCGGTTTCCTATATATATATATGAAAAAGTACAGTGCGCTGGGTTGAGTTGTGTGGGCCCACCGTGATGTGTTTCGACCATCAACACCGTGCATTTGATGGGTACCCTTTAAATTATGGGATATCCAAAAAAGCAGCCATATACGGAACTCAAGTGGGTCATACCATCTAAAATTATGTGAAGACACCGTTAAAACATATAAAAGCACTTGGTGGGGCCCTCCTGAGTTTTGCATGCGCCTAAAACTTGGTATGAACCCTCATTCAAGTGGGACACACATAATGGATGGGCTGGATTGGTAAACTATATCTCGGTGGTCCCTCAAAAATGGTTATAAATGTTTTAATGATGCACGGCCCCTCCCCACTTCTGTATGTGGTGTGGCGCACACAAGTCACAGATTGACTTGATTTTTGAGACCTAGGCTCATGATGGAATGGTGCATCTGACTGATGGGGTAGATGTTCGAAACACATCACGGTGGAGCCCACACAGCTCGACCTCAAGGGGCGTTAAAATCAACTGGAGCGCATTATACCTTTTCCCACATATATATATAGCTAGACTCGAGTTGAGTCGAGTCAAGATCTATTTTGATTGAACTTGGCTTGTTTTCAAAATGAGTTGGGTCATGCGAAGCTTGACCTGTCTCGAGTTATCGTTAAATCTGAGTTAAGTCGAAGTAGATTGGGCCGAGCCAATCGAGCTTTTTGAGCTCCATGTTATGTTTACGAGTCACCACCATATAAGACATATAAGAAATGGTGAAGCTACTCGCATGCTTACTAGCGTGTGTCCCACGTTGTCACATGTGACCATAATCCCGTGATCTAATTAATACGTCTTGACCAGCAGAGTAGACAAAGAACATGGAAAGTGGGCAGTTCCTCATCCACCCAACACCACCCATCACTTACACGTGTCACAATCTTGAGATTCCAACCACAACCACCCAACCAGGTGTCGAAGATAAAGTGGGGCCCACTTTGCTTGTCACATTCTTCTGCACCCATATGCGAGTTTGAGGGATACATGGAGTTCTAGTAATCCAAAGATCTGTGGGGCCCATCAGGATGCCAGTGTAAAATCCACTCTGTCCATCAGTCTTATCAGATCCTATTATCCTAAGATTCCAAAAACCAGGTAGTTCCAACACTCAAGTGGGCCAAACCACTGGAAACAGTAGGGATGGAAACACTCACCATTGATACATTCCTGGAGCTTACATTGATGTTTGTATCCCATCCAAGCCGTTGATAAGGTGATTCTCCCCTAGATGAAGGGAACAACCAGTATAAGCCTTATCCAAAACATTTGTGGGGCCCACGAAGATTTCAATGGTGGTCGTTCAATCCACACCGTTTCTTGTGGTGTGGTCCGTTTAATTCTTGGATCTTCTTCATTTTTTAGTCTTTAACTCAAACATGATCTGGTGAAACCGATGGACGGAGTGGATTTCAGACAGACATCTGAGTGGGCCCCACAGAGCTTTGGGTTATAGGAAACTAGGCCCATGTGCATCACTTGCACAGGTGGGCCCCACACAAATTGTCCCTATCCTGCACCCACCATGGTGACCACAAACTCTAAATCTTGAAACACGTGGCATTCCCACAACCACCGATCCTTCACTCCCACCACCGATATAATCCTTCCCACCTCCAACACAAACGTACTACACTTTTCTCAGTGTTTCCATTTCTCACGTGCCAAGCAAGCGTGTGTGTGTGAGCGTGCAACTCGGCCATGTTGGAAGGCAAGGCAGTTATCGGCGAGACCGATATGTTACAGACCATGCAACAAGACGCGCTACGTATCGCCGGCAAAGCACTCGACGCATTCGACGTAACGGATTCTACCGATATCGCCCGCTACATAAAAAAGGTACGTGTGCCGCACACGTTTCGTGATATCATTGTGGCCGCGTTTGGATGCTTAATCGAATTGAATAGTGATAATTCAATTCATTTGGCCTACTCAAACGATCATAATCACCCTTTTGTCATAGGCTCAATCTACAACGTCAATGCGTGTGGCCCAATATGATGTATGATCGCATCCATTCCGTCCATCATGTGTGTCCCCTCATGTTCTCTTTGGCCCCAATCAATCACGTCCATCCAAATTTGAGGTGGGCCACACTATGTGAAATCATGCGTAAAACCTCTAAAATCATAGTGTGATGTGTCCATTCATCCTTGTGGGGGTGAATCTTCTTAATGGATAGATGTCATATAAAACCATGGTGGGCCCCACAAAGAAATTAAAATTTAAGTATGCATAATTAAAAATCAAATTTGTTGGATTTTTAAATTCTAACCGTCCAATTAATATCTACCAATTCAAATAAGCTTGATTTTTGGTTCATGATACATCTGAACTGATATTCTTAATTGGACAGTTGAAACTGATTTACTTGCATTTCATGTAATACTAGTTTATGATCCATCACACTCTAAAAAAGGATCCACGTTTCTCTTTAGAAAACGGTGGTGACTCTTGAATGGAACATATGGCATAGTTATATGACAATCCAGACCGTCTAAATTGCTCTACCCACTGTGGATGAATCATAGCCAAAGAATTGAAGTGAAAAGATAAAATAATCCATCTGGTTTTTCTAATTTTTACAATTCAATATTTTACTTTTAACCATCCAGTTTACAGCCATTAGTTGGATGGTTAGTATTTCTTGATCGGTTTGATTTTTGAGAAAAGCCCATGGATAATGGGACCCACTATTTGGATGGTCTAGACAGATACATCAGTGCCACACGCTATGAGGATAAATCACTGCCATTTTGATAATGGTGGTAAACTAACAAGTCAAGCCCTTATATATTTAATTGCTCAACAAACTAAATAAATAATTTTCAAAATATTAATTTATTTTTCCAAAATAAGGAGCTGAGTCAACTCAGTAGAGTATCAAGTTAACTCAGTGAGTTTGAGAATAAAAAAATCGTTTTTATTGATGGGATTTTATTTTAATTTGTAACAGGAATTCGATCGAGTATATGGGCCAGGGTGGCAATGCATTGTGGGGACGGATTTTGGGTCGTTCGTTACACATTGTCATGGATGTTTCATCTATTTTTGTATTGGAAGCTTGGCTATCCTTCTCTTTCGAGGAGTTGCATGGGACCCTGACTCGGATCTGGTGTGTGGCCCAGATGCTGATGCAAGTCCATACTCCCCCATCGACCCTGTCAAGGCCTGATTAATTTTATTTATTTATTTTATTTTATCTTGTAAAGGATAAAAATGTTTATGAAATGGATGGTTCTTGTTTTTCTGTTCATTCCATGTCTCTGGAAGAAATGATCACAGACTTTTGAATGGGCCATAGGTGGGCCCACCATAATGATCACATGTGGCCTTGTGAATCGTCACCGTTAAAAAATGAACGATGGGGACGATTCAAGGGGTAGTGATGTAGTGGGCTAAGTGTATGAGAACCTGGCAGCCAGGCCCACTTTGGACTGGTCTTGGAGCTACCAGTCAGGGTTGTCGATATGTGTCGGGACCGTGGAAGCACATAAAGATGAATCAAGTAAAGTATTCCAATCGCACAACGAAGCCCAACTTCAAACAAACCAAATTTAATGTGGAAAAAACCACGGTACCGAGCGACAATAATGCACTATGAAAGTAAAAAATTACAAGAGATAAGAATTACCTGATTCGAACAAAGCCTTAAATCTCCCTTATAAGCCCTTGAAACCATTTGAAACGAGTTAGAAAGTCTTGAGATACCCTATATTCCCGATTATACTCATATATAGTCTCTATGAGAATCATAATCAAAATAGAAAATAAATCCCACACTTACGCAACTCTGCGTTGTGTAACTCTGTGCACACGTTTAATGACACTTTCGATAGCATCAACGGACTTTCGATGGCATCGAATATCTTCGATGTCATCGAACCAAACACCAGAACGTTCCAACGATAAAACATGTATTTTCTGAATTTTCTGATGACATTGAGTAGACTTTGATGACATTGAAGTCTGTTCGATGGCATCGAGTTGTCATCAATAAACCTGTTGATTTAAAGATTTAAAACATCAATTAACAATATGATCCCTTATTGGTGGTGACAGATTTAGTACCCCAAAACCGATTTGCAAACCTACTTCCATCCTACGGAGACGCAATTTCAAAGTCCATCTCACTGTTGTGCATGCGCAACCCACTTGATCAACGGATAGATTAAGAACATTCATGTGAGAAATAGGTATTTGATTAATTATGGGAATGGCTAGTCTACGCTCAAGCCTTACCAAAGTTCTGGCTGGGGCTCAGGCCTGCTGTGTTTGGCCCATGTTGGCCCGAGCCCAAGCTCTGTCTATTACAAACCCTAAGGGAACATTCCAATACACATAATTTGATTTGGATCATTTGGGGAGCATGTGGCCTATCTAGACCATCACTTAGGATGGACAAGATCATTCTAAATGGATGGTCAAGATCATTCTAAATTCAAGGTCTAGTCACGGACTTTCAGGACATCCGATATTGTACAGTGGGGAAAAAAAAAAAAAACAGAGACTAGATTAGACCTGATGAATGGTTTGGATAGGTGATGCAAATGGCATCAAGTCCAAATAGGGCTGTACACTAACCGAGTTAGCTTGGTTAGATCACTCGACTCGACTCGAAAAAGCTTGATTCGACTCGGTTTGATGCCGAGTTGAGCTGATTTTTTTAGCTTGAAAAAATTTTGAACCGAGTTCAAGCTTGCCAGAGCTCGATTCAACTCGAATTGAACCCAGCTCGAATCGAACTCGGATTGAATCAGTTCAGTGACTCGGTTACCGGACACTGCATCCTGCCCACTAAGGGGCCCACCGTGACGTATGGGTTTCATCCACGCTGTCCATCCATTTTCCCAGAAAAGCTAAAAAATGAGGCAGATCCAAGGCTCAAGTGGACCCCACCATAGGAAGGGGCTAGAGGTGGGCACCCGGTCGAGTCGGACCAGATTGGGTCCAACTCAACTCGATCCGATTTTTCAAGAACCTAACCCGAACTGACCCAAACTCGATCCGATCCGGGACCAAGTCCAGCAAGATGACTTGATCCGATCCGAATCCTTGTTAGCCTGACCCAAACCGAGTTCGACTCGGTCTGGGAAACCGAATCGAGTCGGATTGAGTTGAGTCTAGGGAGAGGGAGATAAAGGAGATGTGGGATACCGGGAGAGAGAAGGAGAGAAAGGAGGAGAGAAAGGCGGAGAGATGGGTGGGTGCGGCGCCTCCTTCGGGTAGACAGAGGGGTTCAAGGTTCGTTCGGATTTCAGATTGCATCGGCCCGGATTGACCACGATCCAAACTCGATCCAATGTACGATCGGATCTGAGTGGTCCTACTCGATCCGCACCGATCCATGCCTTCGGATCAGGTCGGATTCCGCCCAGCTCTAGAAGGGGCTGAGATAATGATGCCCACCATTGAAACCTTTCTAAGGCCTACCCCGTCTCACAGACCTGGATGAAGGGAAAAGGCAAATATCAGCATGATCAAAAACTCCACAGCTCTGGTGGGGTCCACTTGAGCCTTTGACCTGCCTCATTTTTGGGCTCATGCTCCGTAATGATCTGAAAAAGAGACAGGCCTCATTTTTGGGCTCATGCTCCATAATGATGAGAGAGAGAGAGAGAGAGAGAGAGAGAGAGAGAGAGAGAGAGAGAGAGAGAGGAAAACTAGTAAAAAGAATCGAGCATACTTTTGTACTCTGGTAGTGGGTGATGGTTGATATGCATGCACTAATTAGAAATTGCAGTGCAGCACATATTAACTTAAAAATAACCTGTCCAAGTCATGGTTCCAATTTACATGGGTGGATAGAAGACTAAATTGATTTGATTTCCTAACTTGCTGATTGGTGGACAGGACAGCCGAAATGAAGAATAATCAAGTCCTAATTCAACAAACAAACGCCCATTAATCCAAGTTACAGGTCCTTCAATGAATCTGGCTTTTGGATGATAGCCTATCTACAGTGGGTCCCACGTCGGCACTTTCCCAGCACCTGCTTATCAAGCATCACACTCTGCCAGAGTATCAATTTCTAAAAAGAGTCCATAACTATAAAACTCAAACATCCCATTGTATGCCTGATACATCAGTCTTAAGTGTAGAGTATCTGTTCTTTTTTTAAGATGAGTACCATCCCAAAATGCCTGATACATCAGTTGTAAGTGGAAAATGCCCCCAAAATACCAAAAAAAGTCACCAGACCACAGAAAGTTGTATGAACAAAACATGGTTTTTCATGGATTTTCTTACCTTGATTTGTTTAAATGGTTGAATCGATAGTCTTCAGTGTACGTTGGGTTCTCGCTGTCGCAATCTTCTGAGTACCTCACTACTTGTATCTTGGGCCCCGATGAATTTCGGTAGTGCAGTGATAACACCCGTGCGATATACATCAAAGGCTTACCAGCAGGCACTGGTCTGAGCTCCAGATCCCACAGCACATTATCAATGATCATATCGTCTTCATAGTCCCAGCAGGCCACAAGGATCAACGACCTCAATGCAACTGCATTCGCCATGAGATATTTCACCAGCTTCATTAAGATTGTCTGGCCCACAAATCCTGTTATCTTGACGGTTTTGAGGTGATACAGCCTGCAGTTGAACAACTTAAAAGAGTATCGGTACCAATCCCTAGGCAAGCGGATTTCATCTGTGGATTCAGAGCCTACATTGGGAGCACCTACCTGTGAAATTCACCCAGAATCAAGAAAAAAGCAAACAGTAAAATACATTATATAAATAAATGAGAAATGTTGCAATTACGCAGGCATTTCATGGGGTCCGATGATGCATAGGTACTAGGATTTGGACAGTTGATTTGGTGGGCCATCATGTGAATCAACCACAGTTCAAAAATTCCCCAACAACATGTAAATTAGTCAGCTACAGATGAACAGTCACCACAAAGACAACCAAAAAATGAGTACTGTTCAATCTTCACAATTTCTGGAGTATGACCCACAAGATCAAAAAGCCTGATTGCCACATGCGTGTTTTACTATATGGCAGGGACCAAATTTCATGAAGCTTGGATGAAGCACTAGTCATAATAGAATTTTTTTTCTTTTCTTTTTTCAAATGAAAATGCTTAATACAATTTAAAGAAGGGATTAACCTCTATGAAAAGCTTCTCTAAATAAGGACAGACACCGAGAAAGCAAGTGAGAGTCGCAAGATCCAAATCGCTCATCACATCCAGAGGCACATGTAGTTCCTTCAGATTATAAAATCGAGTAGCGAACGGCATCGAGAACAGGCTTACTGTCCACAGTGCCTTAAGAAAGAGCAATAGTGTTAACCCAACAGAATAATATTTTTTTGTTTTCCTATTTCAATTTCCAATCAGAAACAGCCAATAAAATAAATAAATAAATAAAACAAAAACAAAAAATAAAACTGATATAAGAATGCCTCCATATACAGACTCCACAATAAGTTGTGAACATCTATAGGAGAAGAGCTTTGATACTCTGGCTGAGTGTGATGGATGATATGCAGGCACCTAGATATTACATAGAAATTGTATATGTGGCAAACAAGAAAGTCAAATTAAACTGTCCAAGTTATGTTTGTAAGTTAAGATGTATCATGAACCAAAAAACACTACTCATTTCATTACCTGAGTATTGAATTAGTGGACATTTATTGGATGGTTAAGAATGAAAAATATCCCAGTTATATTTCAACAAACAAGTGTCCATGAAGCAGAGGATAGCAACATTCCTCTTTTCTTCTGGTGCGGACGAATTTGAATTACCATTCAGAACAAGGGGACAAAAAAAAAACAGGAGGAGATGATAACCAGACCTGCCTGATTTTCAGTCGGGTTGTTACTTAGTGGCTCCACCAGATGAACAGGCACACACAGACACACACAAACACCAGCTTGACCATAAATGGCTTCCCATGTGATCAAAGGGGCCATCCGGCTTGAGTGGGTCCCATTGTGATGTGTTTCCCAAATTGAATCTGACCACCAGGTGCATGACCCAATTTTAGGCCTAGGGTTCAAAAACCAGCCCCATCTGTGATTCAGGTGTACTGGATTTATCTTCAACACTTGCACGATATTTATGAAGGGAAATTATGAATGACTACCCAAACCTAATCAAGTACCTCAGATAACGGTCAACAATTTGTGTGTGTGTGTGCGCGCATGTGATTAATAACATATTAACGTCTCTCTCCAACAAATAAATATATTAACTCCAAAAAAAAAAAATCAGGCTGATCCAATCGCCATGTAGGCTACACCATAGGAAAAAATAAACCACCCAAAACCTTGCGAATTTACCCAAGGGCCCGCCTGATGATTTGGACTGATTTTTTAAGTCCTATTTTCAGTGTATGGCGAACCGCCCAGAAAGATTGGCTGCTATGCACACGGGAAGGTGGGCCCCACACCCAGCTAGTTACACGATTTTTTGTTCCTTTTTTTTTTTTTTTTTTTAACACATGCACACTCCAAGGATTTCACCACCTATGGATACTCGAACCCTTGACCGGGTGTTGAAACTCCTGAGAGTCTACCACCTGAGCAAGAGTAAGGAGCCGATTTTTTGTTCCTTGAATGTGGTACATGGATCCAAATTCAACAGGACCCTACACTGACCCAACAGCAAGTGGCGATACGGGTACACCAGCACCCAACCCGAACCCAGTCTACTGACAGCGCTATGGAAAATGCATATACCTCGATGAGCGAGGCACTGACAGAGAGAATCTCGACATGTGAAAAACAAGACATAAGCACTTTTGGATCAAAAGGAGCATCTTCACTTTCATCATCCAGCTGCCCGCCTGCCATGTAAAGCAATGCATCTTGCAGCCCAGAAATGTTCTTAAAAAAGAAATCAATTGCCTGCCCAGAGAACTGCAGGGTCTGAAGATTAGGAGCATTGATCTCAAAGCTATTCAGATTTTCATTGTCAACGACTGCCAAGGTCTTGAAGTGTGGGCCAGGAGAAGTGACCTTGAGCTGCACCAGTTGATTACACTTGATCAGAGACAAGCTCTCGAGGAGGGAGCACTCCAAAAGCAAGATCTCCACCATGTCGTCTGTGATGTCCACCTCTTTCAGATAAAGGTTCTTGAGGGAGTGCAAGGCTTGGAAACCCAAAGGGAGTTTCAAATTGCAATACTTCAACTTCATGACTGATATCGATTCGTTTTCCATGATAAAACTAGGCAGATCAAACCGTGTTGCAGGCTCCATCTGGAAGTCGAGATCAACCTCCTTGATGCCTTTCGCTTTTGCAACTTTAAGCCACTCCATGATCTGAGAATGATACCCTTCAACTGGAGGGAAGTAGAGGCGGAACCTCTCTATCTTACGACCTTTGTATCCCCGCAGAAACCGGTCTACAATTCCAGCAAATTCATCTCTTTTTGGGGGGGCCCGGATGTCATCCTTGGAGTACTTGCTTGGGATGGAAGCCCATATTGTATCATCAAAATCTAGTTTTGGAATTAAAGTCCAATGGTCCCTCCATTTGCTAGAAAGGATGCTTGTTCGTACGGCAGTCTTGAATGTCAACTTGGACAAGATATATTGCAGAATAGCATCTGGTAAGTCACTGATCCAATCCACAGATTCCTCTACCGTATTCTTCATTTCTTCTTTCTCCATTGGCTAAGATTCACAATCTGTAGAACCCACTAGCGTAAATTTCTGACAGTTTCTCAGATTGATTGAAATGATACATTGTTCAATAACATTCTCAGACTGATGATGATGAATGATGAATGAATGAAATTATACTCGCGGGGATAAGATAGACCTCTCTCTCTCTCTCCAATACAAAACATAAGAGCCCCACTTGATGATTTTGAAATGAGAACAGATCCACCATCAAGCTTTGTACAAAATGCATTTAATGCAATTCCCAAATCTATCATCAGATTCCTAGTGTATGGTTAAAATTCAAACACGCAAGCAAGAGTTAATTTGGTCCAAAAGAAGTGTAAAAGGTAAAGCTGACTGCAAGTATCATTATCCTCAGACATGAGAGAAACAAAAACGCTTATGTTTTTACGGATATGAAGGGCATTACTTTTGCTGACGTGGATGTGTATGTGTGTGTGTGTGTGTCCGCAGAAGGCCTAGACTTCTATGATAGTTCATCACCATTGAAAGTGGCGGTGACTCTCCAGCTGTAGTCATGCCATAGTTTGACAGCAATCCAGACCATTCAAATTGCTCAACCAATTGTTGATGGAGCATGACCAAAATTCCAAAGAGAAGATGATAACAGCCATCTGATTTTGCCCCTTGGAATTTGTACCACTTACTATTTTACTTTTAAAAATTCATATGATAGCCATTAATTGGATGGTCAGGATTGGTCCATCAATGTGACTTTAGAGACATATGCCATCCACAATGTACACCTGATTTATCAAATGCTGGTTATCTATCACAGGAGTATAGCCCACAAAGAAATAATCCTATTTGTAATCCCAAACCATACTTCAGTTCAAGGCATTTCTACCACCACCTGAACATTGATTTAGTTTGATTGGACGGCTAGAAATAACTATTGGCCCGTAATTCCATCTGGATTGTTCGCTCTACACCATTGCATGAACTACATTAATCACAAATGACAGACTGAAATGGAAACTGAAACAAAGCAAGAATTGGGAAAGCTATGTAAATTCATGGGATTTTAATGGCAAAACTTTTACCAAACAATGCATGGACTAATGCAAATACAAAGTTCTTTAGAGGTTGAAATGACCAAAATGCCCTCATATTTTTTTCCCAAAAAAGTGAGTTGAGCATTGTGTGTGAACTCCGCACCGGAACATACTGACAAGGGTTGAGGGATGCTCACACCATAAATAGGCCGGGCTTGATTTCCTGGTCACTGGGCGGGACCTGATTTTCCTGATCCCCCATGGGAGAATAATATATTAGCGAGGCATATTTGTGCTCTCGAGATTCAAACATAGGACCTTCCGCTTTCATAGCATGTCAAACAACCATTTACTCTAAAAGCTTAAGTTGTCAGGGTGTAGTGTAACAATGTATATCAAGGGACTTTATTACTCCAATAGGGCCCACCATGATGTTTGTGAGAAATCCACCCTGTCCATCCGTTTTGCCAGCTCATGTTAGGACATGAAATAAAAAATGAGGCGGATCCAAAACTCAAGTGGGCCACACGACAGGAAACAGTGGGGATTGAATGCCCACAGTTAAAAAACATTTGTGAGGCCATAGAAGTTCCGTATCAAGCTAATATTTTTGTGTTTTCAGTTCATCACAGTGGGAATGACCTTATGAACGATTTGGATGGCGTATAAACATCAAGGTGGACCGCAAGAAGGTTTCAACGGTAGGGATTTCCCTCCCCCACTTTTCCTCTCGTGTGGCCCACTTGAGTTCTGGATACACCTCAGTTTTCGGCTTATGGTCTAAAATGAGGTGGCAAAACGAATGGGCGGTGTGGATTTCTCACAAACAATTACCGTGGGCCCCACCTATATCTTCCTGCAGTCTGGGGTTTTGATCATTTCAACCCCAAAAAGAGTAATGGACTTTCTGCTGTAAAATCAGAATGTTTTGAGGAATTCTTCCGTAAAAACCCCTAAAAACTCATTCCAGAAATGTTACTAAAATAGGAAAAAAAAAATCGAAATGGAATGGATTTTGTATTGAATGAAAAATGCTATCTCTATCAGAGAAAGAATCCAAATACAAAGGGGTTTTGACAATTAAACCTGTTTTCCAGCTCTCTTTCTCCTTTTTTTCTACTTCATCTTCTGCAAATGGAGAGAGATTTGGGGTTTTTTGGAAGTGTGGGAGTTATTTAATGCTCTGGCGTAGTATGACACTTGATACGCAGGCACTCCGAAATCGTATACTTGGCATGAATTAGCTCGATTCAAATCGACTAAATTATGAATAAGACACAGTCCCAAAATAACATTGCATGAACATTCCTAACAAGTGATTCTTGGACACGTGTTTGCCGAAATAGGACCATAGGACATTTTCATTTTCAACCGTTCAATAAATAACCACCTAGTTAGATGATCGAATAGGAATAATCTTTTTATTTATGATAGATCCAATCTGGGATCATAATTTGGACGATTTATTTTGAATTACTTGTATGCTATATAAGCAATTTCTAAGTGCCTGTGTATCATCCATCATCCTCTGTCGGAGTATTGAAGTTTTTATCCCTGGAGTGAGAGGGGAGAGAGTGGCGGGAGAAAGAGAAAATTACCACTGTGAACGCTATCTTTTATCCAGCGTCTTCTATGGAAAAGTACAAAACTTACCCTCCCAATTTAGACCTTGCACGTACGGACAGAGCATTTCAGGACGAAAATACCCCTACTTTTCACACTGTATTGCATGTACTGACCGGGGTATTTTCGTCCTCAAATTATCTGTCCGTACGTACAGGGTCTAAGTTGGGTGCACTGTTCATAAAAGACGCTAGATAAACGGCGGCGTTTACAGTGATAATTTTCTCGAGAAATGACAAGATAGAGCAGCAGCTGGATGTGAAGTATCGTATCCGTCCATTTCTTTTAACGGAAACATTTCGAATGTATATTATCTGATCCATAAATATTGGGCCACACCATGAGATTCAGTTCTTTTGAAAGTCGAGATACTCCAATCGTTCATTTTCCAAAACAGTATAATGAGATGTACTAGTGGCTGTATACGGGTTTTTTTCATCGTGTACCATCAATGGGTATATTGAAATGATTTTAGCACCAATTGATTAAAATGGCGTGGACCAACTTTTTTAATGGACTGGATATTCTATATTTATGAAACGTGGAAAGATAAAAACGGCTGTACTTGAATATCACATACAGCTGCTGCATATAATCATTCTCGACCGACACACGGCAAAAACTTTGATGCACCCGCGGAAGCGGATTGGCTGGTGTACTTCACACCAGCTATGTAGCTGCCTGTCGAGAAGACGTGCACTGACGCTCCTCGAGCTCCGAGTTGTACGAACGGTTCAAAGGAGATCAAAGTTACATGGCCCAACGGTTATGTATTTATTATATCTATACCGTTCATTTATTTGTAAAAATCATTTTAGAATATAATGCAAAAAATGAATCATATCCAAAGATCATATAGACCACATCATAAATAGCAGTAGAGATAATAATTTTTAAACAAATCGTAGGACCCACGTAACGTTTATTTTTCATCTAATCTATATCACAAAGAACAAAGACCTGAATGAATTGGAAAAAATAAAAAATAAAAAATTTATTTTTATCCAAAACTTTTGTAATTCAAAAAGGGTTTTAATGGTAGACGTTCAATCCCCACTGCATTTTTTAACGGTGGTTCACTTGATAGTTAGAGCGATCAGACCCACAGAACTTGCCGACGTCAATACAGCTCTATAGCTGATGTGAAGTACACCGTACACCAGCCAATCCGCTGGTTGATATACAGGCGCTACTACATGATGCGGTTTGCTGGTTACCCGATGCCAGCCAGCTAGCCGGTGTGAAAGCTCAATGGTCCCCAACATGATGTATGTATTTTATGCAGGATATTTATTCATTTTACTGCCTCTTTTTAGGTCACGAGCCCAGATAAGAGGCAGATGTGTTTTTTAAATTAAGTAAATTACATTCTGCATGTGTTTTGAAATTGCAGCAAAATTAGGAGAATTGGGTGCAATACAAATGAAATACTTTCTTAAAAAAAAAAAAAAAAAAAAAATTAAAGGAGTCACACAGGTAATGAAGATGTTTCTATGCTACTGATTCATTAGACACATGGCATAGTGGCGATACTCTAATACAATTTAATTATCAGTTGTATTCAATTATAAGTTGTAATGCAAAAATCACATGAAAAGAATGATTTAAACCATCCAAATGTTGGATATTTGCATATGTAGCCCATCCAAGGTTCAAAATTTATTTTTTTTTTTCTTTTTTTTGCCAAATTATATATTTTATCGTTCCATCAAATATCACACATATATATGTATTTAAGATTATTTTTTAAGTAATTTAGCTAATCAAATTAAAGTCATACAATATACCGAAGAATTTTAATGACATCTGAATACAAGGCCGATTCAAGTACATTTCAACTAAATACAAATGAGGATTTGGAATCACCTTGATTCCAATATATTTGTGATTTGGATTGCAATGCATTCCAAATAAGTTCCAAAACACACCCTGAGAAAACAAAATTGATTGAATATCTACCACCATTAAAAACTTTCAAAGACTTGCTATAATGTTTATTTGTCATCCAACCTATTAATAAGGTTGCACGGACTTGTTAAAAGGAAAATGCAGTTATCAACTTGATTTAAAATTTCTATGGCTTAGAAAGTTTTCAATGGTAAGCGATCAACTCCTACTATTTCTTGTACTGTGGTTTACTTGAGATTTGGATCTGCCTCATTTTTGGCTCATGCCCTAAAATAAGCTGAAAAAATGGATGAAAGGTGGGGATAAAACACATACATCATTATGGGATCCATAAAGCATTGACACCGGCTAACTGGTTGGTGTTGGGATCAAATTTGCTTATCAATCACGCATCATGCATCCACACACAGTGCATTTCTTTAAATTCAGTTTTCCATTCTCTAGTGGATCCTTGGTCTTGAGCATCCCTCGCGCACTTAGAGCCCTTTTGACATCGGATGACAGATCACATCCAGTCCATTTCATTCCATGCATTTTAATTTTTATTGTACTTCCCAGTGGATACTAGGTATTAATCGCCCTGCATCCATTTGGAGCCATTCGAACATTGAATGACGTATCAGGTCCATTTCAATTCATCCATACATGCATTCAATGACACATTCGATGGCATCAACAAAACTTTGATGATATCAAACATTTTCAATGTCATCGAACTAAATACGAAAATGTTCCTACAATAAAATATGTATTTTTTGAATTTTCCAATGGCATTGAACATACTTTAATGAAGTCCGTTGGATGGCATTCAACGAACCTGTTGATTTAAAGATTTAAGACATCAATCAACAATATGATCCCTTATTGGTGGTGACAAATTCGTAAGCCCACTTTATCAACGGATGGATTAAGAACATTCATGTAAGGGAACATTTCCATACACATAATTTCATTTGGATTATTTGGGGTGCAAGTGGCCCATCCAGACCATCACTTAGGTCCATTTTACTCTCAATAGGCTGTGTTGAGAAAATTATTCTAATAGGATGGACAAGATCATTCTAAATGGATGGTCAAGATCATTCTAAATTCAAGGTCTGGTCACGGATTTTCAGGACATGCGATATTGTACAGTGGAGGAAAAAAAAAGACTAGATTAGACCTGATGAATGGTTTGGAACTTTGGATAGGTGATGCAAATGCCACCAAGTCCAAATGAGATAAATTAAGGGCCTGTTAAGGGTCTAGATAGTACTCCATCCACGATTTGGACGGTCAGGAATTTCGTACATGGAAAGTATGGGCCGTATACGAGGATCGTGACTTGCATGGAGGAAACGAACTTTATTTCTATGAGATCCACACCGTCCATCAGCGATCCCTTCCAAAGAATAGGTGGGCCTTCAACAATCGCACCTACGTCGGGTTGGAAAGAGGCAGGATTGCAACCTCTACAAGCGCAGTTGTAGGCTCTATAGGGCCACTTTATTTCTATGAGATCCACACCGTTCATCAGGTGCACCACTCATTGTCACCGGACAATGACTGCATCCTGCCCTCTGAGGGGCCACCGTGATGTATGGGTTTTATCCACGCCGTCCATCCATTTTCCCAGACAATCTAAAAAAATGAGGCAGATCTAAGGCTCAAGTGGACCCCACCACAGGAAGGGGCTGAGATAATGATGCCGACCATTGAAACCTTTCTAAGACCTACCCTGTCTCACAGACCTGGATGAAAGGAAAAGGCAAATATCAGCTTGATCAAAATCTCCGCAGCTCTGGTGGGGTCCACTTGAGCCTTTTGACCTACCTCATTTTTGGGCTCATGCTCTGAAATGCTCTGAAAAATAGAAAAAAAAAAAATGAAAAAAAATTTTAAAAAATTTAAAAGAAGAAGAAGAAGAGGAAAACTAGTAAAAAGCATCCAGCATACTTTTGTACTCTGGTAGTGTGTGATGGTTGATATGCATGCCCTAATTAGAAATTGCAGTGCAGCACATATTAGCTTAAAAATAAACGGTCCAAGTCATGGTTCCAATTTACATGGGTGGATAGATGACTAAATTGATTTGATTTCCTAACTTGCTGATTGGTGGACAGGACAGCCGAAATGAAGATTAATCAAGTCCTAATTCAACAAACAAACGCCCATTAATCCAAGTTACAGATCCTTCAATGAATCTGGCTTTTGGATGATAGCCTATATACAGTGGGTCCCACGTGGGCACTTTCCCAGCACCTGCTTATCAAGCATCACACTCTGCCAGAGTATCAATTTCTAAAAAGAGTCCATAACTATAAAACTCAAACATCCCATTGTATGCCTGATACATCAGTCTTAAGTGTAGAGTATCTGTTCTTTTTTAAAGATGAGTACCATCCCAAAATGCCTGATACATCAGTTGTAAGTGCAAAATGCCCCCAAAAATACCAAAAAATGCCACCGGACCACAGAAAGTTGTATGAACAAAATGGTTTTTCATGGATTTTCTTACCTTGATTTGTTTAAATGGTTGAATCGATAGTCTTCAGTGTACGTTGGGTTCTCGCTGTCGCAATCTTCTGAGTACCTCACTACTTGTCTTGGGCCCCGATGAATTTCGGTAGTGCAGTGATAACACCCTGCAATATACATCAAAGGCTTACCAGCAGGCACTGGTCTGAGCTGCAGATCCCACAGCACATTATCAATGATCATATCGTCTTCATAGTCCCAGCAGGCCACAAGGATCAACGACCTCAATGCAACTGCATTCGCCATGAGATATTTCACCAGCTTCATTAAGATTGTCTGGCCCACAAATCCTGTTATCTTGACGGTTTTGAGGTGATACAGCCTGCAGTTGAACAACTTAAAAGAGTACTGGTACCAATCCCTGGGAAAGCGGATTTCATCTGTGTATTCAGACCCTACATTGGGAGCACCTACTTGTGAAATTCACCCAGAATCAAGAAAAAAGCAAACAGTAAAATACATTATATAAATAATGAGAAATGTTGCTATTAGGCAGGCATTTCATGGGGTCCAATGATGCATAGGTACTAGGATTTGGACAGTTGATTTGGTGGGCCATCATGTGAATCAACCATAGTTCAAAAATTCCCCAACTCCATGTAAATTAGTCAGCTACAGATGAACAGTCACCACAAAGACAACCAAAAAATGAGTAACCGTTCAATCTTCAATTTCTGGAGTATGACCCACAAGATCAAAAACCCTGATTGCCACATGCGTGTTTTACTATATGGCAGGGACCAAATTTCATGAAGCTTGGATGAAGCACTAGTCGTAATAGAATTTTTTATTATTTTTTTCTTTTTTCAAATGAAAATGCTTAATACAATTTAAAGAAGGGATTAACCTCTATGAAAAGCTTCTCTAAATAAGGATAGACACCGAGAAAGCAAGTGAGAGTTGCAAGATCCAAATCGCTCATCACATCCAGAGGCACATGTAGTTCCTTCAGATTATAAAATCGAGTAGCAATCGGCAGCGAGAAGAGGCTTACTGTCCACAGAGCCTTAAGAAAGAGCAATAGTGTTAACCCAACAGAATAATATTTTTTTTTGTTTTCCTATTTCAATTTCCAATCAGAAACAGCCAATACAATAAATAAAACAAAAACAAAAAATAAAACTGATATAAGAATGCCTCCGTATACAGACTCCACAACAAGTTGTGAACATCTATAAGAGAAAAGCTTTGATACTCTGGCTAAGTGTGATGGATGATATGCAGGCACCTAGATATTACTTAGAAATTGCATATGTGGCAAACAAGAAAGTCAAATTAAACTGTCCAAGTTATGTTTGTAAGTTAAGATGTATCATGAACCAAAAAACACTAGTTATTTCATTACCTGAGTATTGAATTAGTGGACATTTATTGGATGGTTAAGAATGAAAAATATCCCAGTTATATTTCAACAAACAAGCGTCCATGAAGCAGAGGATAGCAACATTCCTCTTTTCTTCTGGTGTGGACGAATTTGAATTACCATTCAGAACAAGGGGACAAAAAAAACAGGAGGAGATGATGAGCAGACCTGCCTGATTTTCAGTCGGGTTGTTACTTAGTGGCTCCACCAGATGAACAGGCACACACACACACACACACACACACACGAAAACACCAGCTTGACCGTAAATGGCTACCCATGTGAGCAAAGGGGCCATCCGGCTCGAGTGGGTCCCATTGTGATGTGTTTCCCAAATTCAATCAGACCACCACGTGCATTACCCAATTTTAGGCCTAGGGTTCAAAAGCCAGCCCCATCTGTGATTCAGGTGTAGTGGATTTATCTTCAACACTTGCACGATATTTATGAAGGGAAATTATGAATGACTACCCAAACCTAATCAAGTACCTCAGATAACGGTCAACAATTTGTGTGTGTGTGTGTGATTAATAACATATTAACGTCTCTCTCCAACAAATAAATATATTAACTCCAAAAAAAATCAGGCTGATCCAATCACCATGTAGGCTACACCATAGGAAACAATAAACCACCCAAAACCTTCCGCATTTACGCAAGGGCCCACCTGATGATTTGGCCTGATTTTTTACGTCCTATTTTCAGTGTATGGCGAACCCCCCAGAAAGATTGGCTGCTATGCACACAGGAAGGTGGGCCCCACACCCAGCTAGTTACATGATTTTTTTGTTCCTTTTTTTTTTTTTTTTTTTTTTACGCATGCACACACACCCCCACACACTCACGCGTAGTGGGATTTCTCCACCTATGGATACTTGAACCCTTGACCGGGTGTTGAAACTCCTAAGAGTCTACTACCTGAGCAAGAGTAAGGATCCGATTTTTTGTTCCTTGAATGTGGTACATGGATCCAAATTCAACAGGACCCTACACTGACCAAACAGCAAGTGGGGATACAGGTACACCGGCACCCAACCCGAACCCAGTCTACTGACAGCGCTATGGAAAATGCATGTACCTCGATGAGTGAGGCACTGACAGAGAGAATCTCGACATGTGAAAAACAAGACATAAGCACTTTTGGATCAAAAGGAGCATCTTCACTTTCATCATCCAGCTGCCCGCCTGCCATGTAAAGCAATGCATCTTGCAGCCCAGCTATGTTCTTAAAAAAGAAATCAATTGCCTGCCCAGAGAACTGCAGGGTCTGAAGATTAGGAGCATTGATCTCAAAGCTATTCAGATTTTCATTGTCAACGACTGCCAAGGAAATGCAGGGGCATTTTCACACTAGGCTCGAGTGGGGTCGCTTGTGGGATGCAGGGGCACACTCGGGGTGGGTGCGGCCCACGGAGGAGGTCTCGTGTTCGAGACTCCTCACCAGGGGTGATTAATGCGCATTTCACACCGGGCTTGGGTGGGGTAGCCCGTGGGATGCAGGGACACACTCAGGGTGGGCGGCCCATGTGATTTGGGGCCCACGAAGGGGGTTCGGCTGAGGTCTTAAAACCCATGAGATGTGGGGCCTGGGCTATGAGATATGGATTAATTCGTCATACTCTAACAGTTCGAGCTTTTAGAGCAAGTGGTTAATTGTCCTGCATCAAATTGGTATCAGAGCGGGAGGTCTCGGGTTCGAGACTCCTCACCGGGGGTGATTAATGCAGGGGCATTTTCACACTGGGCTCGAGTGGGGTCGCTTGTGGGAATGCAGGGGCACACTCGGGGTGGGTGCGGCCCACGGAGGAGGTCTCGTGTTCGAGACTCCTCACCAGGGGTGATTAATGCGCATTTCACACTGAGCTCGAGTGGGGTAGCCCGTGGGATGCGGGGATACACTCGGGGTGGGCGACCCATGTGATTTGGGGCCCACGAAGGGGGTTCGGCCGAGGTCTTAAAACCCATGAGATGTGGGGCCTAGGCTATGAGATAAAGGGATTAATTTGCCATACTCTAACAGTTTGAGCTTTTAGAGCAAGTGGTTAATTGTCCTGCATCACAAGGTCTTGAAGTGTGGGCCAGGAGAAGTGACCTTGAGCTGCACCAGTTGATTACACTTGATCAGAGACAAGCTCTTGAGGAGGGAGCACTCCAAAAGCAAGATCTCCACCATGTCGTCTGTGATGTCCACCTCTTTCAAATACAGGTTCTTGAGGGAGTGCAAGGCTCGGAAACCCAAAGGGAGTTTCAAATTGCAATACTTCAACTTCATAACTGATATCGATTCACATTCCATGATAAAACTAGGCAGATCAAAGCATGTTGCAGGCTCCATCTTGAAGTCGAGATCAACCTCCTTGACACCTTTTGCTTTTGCAACTTTAAGCCACTCCATGATCTGAGAATGATACCCTTCAACTGCAGGGAAGTAGAGGCGGAACCTCTCTATTTTATGACCTTTCTATCCCCGCAGAAACCGGTCTACAATTCCAGCAAATTCATCTCTTTTTTTTTTTTTTCTTTTTCTTTTGTTTTTTTTTTTTTTTTTTTTTTTGTGGGGGGGGGGGGGGGGGCATACTTGCTTGGGATGGAAGCCCATATTGTATCATCAAAATCTAGTTTTGGAATTAAAGTCCAATGGTCCCTCCATTTGCTAGAAAGTATGCTTGTTCGTATGGCAGTCTTGAATGTCAACTTGGACAAGATATATTGCAGAATAGCATCTGGTAAGTCACTGATCCAATCCACAGATTCCTCTACCGTATTCTTCATTTCTTCTTTCTCCATTGGCTAAGATTCACAATCTGCAGAACCCACTAGTGCAAATTTCTAATAGTTTCTCAGATTGATCAAAATGATACATTCTTCAATAACATTCTCAGATTGATGATGATGAATGATGAATGAATGAAATTATACTCGCAGGGACAAGACAGAGCTCTCTCTCTCCAATACAAAACATAAGAGCCCCACTTGATGATTTTGAAATGAGAACAGATCGACCTTTGTACAAAATGCATTTAATGCAATTCCCAAATCTATCATCAGATTCATAGTGTATGGTTGAAATTCGAACATGCAAGCAAGAGTTAATTTGGTCCAAAAGAAGTGTAAAAGGTAAAGCTGACTGCAAGTATCATTATCCTCAGACATGAGAGAAACAAAAATGCTTATGTTTTTACGGATATGAAGGGCATTACTTTCGCTGACGTAGATGTGTGTGTGTGTGTGTGTGTGTGTGATTCCGAAGAAGGCCTAGACTTCTATTATATTTCACCACCATTGAAACTGGCGGTGACTCTCCAGCTGTAGTCATGCCATAGTTTGACGGCAATCCAGACCATTCAAATTGCTCAACCAATTGTCGATGGAGCATAACCAAAAACTCCAAAGAGAAGATGATAACATCCATCTGATTTTGCCCCATGGAATTTGTACCACTTACTATTTTACTTTTAAAAATTCATATGATAGCCATTAATTGGATGGTCAGGATTGGCCGATCAATGTGACTTTAGAGACATACGCCATCCACAATGTACACCTGATTTATCAAATGGCAGTTATCTATCACAGGAGTATAGCCCACAAAGAAATGATCCTTTTGTAATCCCAAACCATACTTCAGTTCAAGGCATTTCCACCACCACCTGATCATTGATTTAGTTTGATTG
Source organism: Magnolia officinalis (assembly GCA_021015155.1). Classification (NCBI taxonomy): domain Eukaryota; kingdom Viridiplantae; phylum Streptophyta; class Magnoliopsida; order Magnoliales; family Magnoliaceae; genus Magnolia; species Magnolia officinalis. The sequence goes on along the minus strand of JAJHSJ010000017.1, from coordinate 1,635,006 downwards.
GACGGCTAGAAATAACAATCGGCCTGTAATTCCATCTGGATTGTTCACTCTAAACCATTACCATGACCCACATTAATCACAAATGACAGACTGAAATGGAAACTAAAACAAAGCAAGAATTGGGAAAGCTATGTAAATTCATGGGATTTTTATGGCAAAACTTCTCAAGGATTCTCATTTTACCAAACAATGCATGGACAATGCAAATACCAAAAGTTCTTTAGAGGTTGAAATGACCAAAATGCCCTCATCTATTTTTTCCCTAAAAAGTGAGTTGAGCATTGTGAGGACCACGTGGTTGTGTGTGTACGGCATCCAACCCATCCAATAGGTGCATCCCAGCAAGATGATCAGGCCAACCAAAGATTAGGTCGATACGGTTACTAGGTGGGCCACACATGAATTTGGAAATTTTTGAGTGGTGTAGATTGTTTTTTATGGTGTGGCCCACCTGATGATTGGAACAGTCTTATTTTTGGTTAGTCTGGTCATCATGTTAGGGTGTTGGATGAATGCAAATTGCCTATGACCCCAACACAGCTAGTTGAAAGCTAGGTAGGGCCCGCTGTGATGTTTGTGAGAAATCCACCCTGTCCATCCGTTTTGCCAGCTCATGTTAGGACATGAAATAAAAAATGAGGCGGATCCAAAACTCAAGTGGGCCACACGACAGGAAACAGTGGGGATTGAATGCCCACAGTTGAAAAACATTTGTGAGGCCATAGAAGTTCCGTATCAAGCTAATATTTTTGTGTTTTCAGTTCATCACAGTGGGAATGACCTTATGAACGATTTGGATGGCGTATAAACATCAAGGTGGACCTCAAAAAGGTTTCAACGGTAGGGATTTCCCTCCCCCACTTTTCCTGTCGTGTGGCCCACTTGAGTTCGGGATACACCTTAGTTTTCGGCTTATGGCCTAAAATGAGGTGACAAAACGAATGGGCGGGGTGGATTACTCACAAACACTTACCGTGGGCCCCGCCTATAACTTCCTGCAGTCTGGGGTGTTGATCATTTCAACCCCAAAAAGAGTAATGGACTTTCTGCTGCCGTAAAATCAGAATGTTTTGAGGAATTCTTCTGTAAAAACCCCTAAAAGCTCATTCCAGAAATGTTACTAAAAATAATAAATAAAAAAATCAAAATGGAATGGATTTTGTATTGAATGAAAAATGTTACCAAACAGCGCTGAGTCGAGTTTTCGAGATTTTGAACAATGCACCAGACATGATGCCATATACACTCCCCGGAAGGATCTGCACAGAACTTCCATTCAGCACATCAGCATTCCTCATTCGAAAAATCAGAGTCCAGTTCATGCTTTTGGTGATGTGCATGTTCAATCCCTAACAAATCTGCAGCAAGATTGCTCTAGTACCATGTCAATGTGATCAGGTTCAATCCAAATGGTCGATCAAGGAGTAGGAAATTCATTGCCACGGCCTTCCAGTATCGACCAAAGGCTCGAGCAAATGAAACCCACCAAACAGAAGGATGACTTCCCTCAGCAGTTGATTCGTATGCATATTTACCATCTCCTCTGCTCCATTCTTGATGGCATGGACCATCACTTTCTTTGTCGCCCCACCATCGCACCATTCATCATCATGTAGGCACCAAACAAGAACAAAAGCTATCAAAGTCACAACTCCGGAGGCATCCACCTTGGCCAAAGTCACACCTCCGGAGGCATCCACCTCAGCCCACATTGTTCGAGAATGGCCCACTCCGAAAACATTGACCTCCCATCAAATAAACGAATCAAGATCCCATCTCCAGCATCAATCAGGAAGTAATCAACCATGGTAATAGCTCACAGCTCCTTTTGGTAGTTCAACAGCAACCCAAATCAGGTTGAAGCTGATAGAAAATCCCCAAACGATTCTGCCCACAACCACAAGCACGTGCTTGGGGAGATGCATCCACATGAGCTCAATAGTCCACATGAGCTCAATAGAAATAACCCACGGCCCACAGGTAGTCCATCGATTATCCCTGCTGCGACAACATATGCACTTCTTGTTTTTGCTCTGCCAATCAGGGAGAGGGGTAAGGACTCTGCTATGATTTCTTCGCCTTTTCCAACCCTAATGGAATTCATTTCCTCTTGGGTTAACATAATGTGGGTGATCAATAGATGCAAATCCCATCAAACACCAGAATGCATGGGAAGCCCAATGCTTTCAATGTTACTAACTCCACCCACAAACACATTCAAATCACCACAGCCAGTCATGACTCCTGTGATATAACCCAACTACTACCAGGCATTCTCCTCACACCCCTCTCTCTCATCTCCCTTCTCACCTTTTCTGCCTCCTCAAACTTCCCAGCCCCTGCATAAATGCTTGCCAACAGCACAAAGTTCCCCGCATTATCAGGCTCTATCTCAAACAACACTCTTCCAGCAATCTCTGCCAGCCCCACCTCGCCATAATTCCGACAAGCGCCCAATAAAGCCCCCCAAGCTTTCGCACTAGCTTCCATCGGCATTCCTCTTATGATCTCATAGGCTTCCTTCAATCTCCCTGCCCGGCTCAAAACATCGACCAAGCATGAGTAGTGATCACGGCTTGCTTCCAAGCCATAATCATACCGCATTCGCGTGAAATACTTCAAAGCCTCATCAGCCAAACCTGCATGGCTGCAAGCCTTCAACACCCCAAGAAATGCAACCCCATCTGGACGTATTCCAGCCAATTCCATTTCCTTGAAAACCAACAGTGCTTCCTGGGCCTCTCCATGGAGTGCACAGGCTGAAACCATAGAACTCCACGTGACTACATCTCTCTCTGTCATTTCGTCAAACACTCTACGAGCATTCATTAAACAACCGCACCGCCCATAAACTTCAACTAGGCCACTGCTCAAATGGGGATGTGGGTAGATGTAATTCCTAACAGAGAAGCCGTGAATTTCTCTAACCAGACTCAAAGCCGCCACACCGACACAAGCAGGCAACAGAGCAAGAACCGTGATCAGATTCGGCCTCACGCCCAAAACCCACATGCGTCTATAGAATTCCAGCGCTCGAGAAGACCCATCATCAGATTCAGACAAAGCAGCTATGATAGCATTGTAAGAAGATTCAATCGGAGAAACATCCATCTCGTCAAACAGCTTTAGCGCAGAAGCCACGTCTTTAGATCGGCAGTAGAGTGATATCAGGGCATTCCAGACAACGACATTCCGTTGCGTAATTTCGTCGAACAGCTTGCGGGCGGACGAAAGGGAGACGCACTTCCCATACATGTCAACGAGGGCGGACGAGACGAAAGGGTTGGAGAGGAGGCCAGCTTTGGTGACGTGGCAATGCACGGAAGCACCGGTGCTCGGGCGGTTGAGAGCAGTGCAGGACTTGAGTGCGAGGGGGAAGACGAAAGGATCGAGTACGAGAGAGGGCGAGGATCGCATGCAGTGAAAGAGGGAAAGGGCTTGCTCGTTACGGCCTTGGGCGATGTAAGATTGCAAGCGCTTGGTGTAAGACAGTAATAGCTGAGATGAAGTGGGGCCCATTTTTGCTGTAATCCTGACCATTCGTCTTTTGTGTCCTGATTTGGATGGAGAACGACCCGAGATCCTCCGGACGCGGTTTGGGTTACTACCCCCCCGCCTGTCCAGAGCTTGGGATATGCTGGGGCTCCGAGGGGGAAACGGATTGGCTACTCCCCTTGACACCAGCCCCGTGGCTGATGGTCGGTGCTCTGTGGGCTCCACCATGATGTATGTGTTTCATCCTTTCCGTTCATCCATTTTTACAGATCATTTTATGGCTCGATCTCAAAATGGAGAGGTATATAAATCTCAGCTGGACCACACCACATGAAAACAATAGTGATTGGACATCCATCATTAAACTCCTCCTAATGCCCACTGTACTGTACTGTTTATTTGACATCGGTCATACAGCCCCAGATGAAGGGAAAAAACAAAAATCAACTTGATCCAAAACTTTTATGGCCCCAAAATGTTTTTTAATGGTCGACACTCATTCAACACTGTTTCTCATGTGGACCACAAATTTGGGATTAAATGCCTACCGTTGAAAATTTCATGGGGCTATAGAAATTTCGGATCAAGTTGGTTTTTGGGTTTTTAATGTTTCCTTAGCTTTTACTTGCAATCGAGTCTATTAATAAGTTCACATCAGCCAAGAAAAAACAAATATCATCTAAAACCTTTTGTGGCCTATTAATGGTGAATCACCCCTGTTTCTTATGATATGATCCACCTGATAATTGGATTTGCTTTACTTTTTAGATAATATTTTAAAGGGAAATTTGCGACTGTACAACTCATTTATAACCCATTTGTGAGATTAAACCCACCTTATTTTACCGGGGGAGAATAAGCCCAGCTGTACGGACACCTTCCCAAATGACGAAAATGCCCTTGCTTTTTCCTTCAAGCTGGAAACGAGCGCTGAAGCTCCTCGAACTTTGAGTTGTACGAACCATTCAAAAGATATCAACGTTACATGGGCCCTACAGTTATGTATTTATTATATTCACAACATTCATCCATATTTCGAGATCATTTGGGAGCATTATCTAAAAAAAAAAAAAAAAAAAAATCATATCTAGAGATCAATTGGACCACACCACAAAGAGCGGCGGGAAGATTGATTTTCACTGTTAAAAATTTTGTAGGGCCCACCATAACATTTACTTTCCATCCAATCTATTCATAAGGTCACAAAGACCTGGATGAAGAGGAAAAACAAATTTCATAATGATCCAAAACTTCTGTAACACCTAAAAGGGTTTCAATGGTGGACATTCAATTCCTCACTACCTTTTAGAGTGTGGTCTACTTGATAGTTAGATCTATCTTATTTTTCGTCTCAAGACTTAATACGAGCTCACCAAATAGATGGACGGTTTGGATATAACACAGACCTCATTATGGGACCCACAAAATCAACGAAAATTCCACAACAAAAAAAAAAAAAAAAGAGAGAGAGAAAAAGACTGACGCGGTTGGATACGGCTATTGCTACGGTTATAATCCGTAGCCTCTTGTTTGAAACGGCGATGAATCGCGGATTCCGCGATTTCATCGCAACTCGCTGTAGGATTTGGGGATTGATCGTAGAATTCACGATTCATCGCCCATTCAAACAAATGCTACGACTATCTATGGGTACGGATAATAACCGTAGCTATAGCCCTCCTCTGACAATAGGCTACGGATTATAACCGTAACTGTGACTTTTTAAAAAAAAAATTTCTTTTACATGGAGAATTTTATTTACCTACATTTTTATCTAACACATATTTATATAATATATGTATATATAAGCATATAAAAGAAATTCTCTCATTTTTTCATTCTTTCTTTATTCATATAACAAGAATATCTTCGAAACCAAAGTTAGTTACTTGACGTACCATATATGACTTTAGGGCCAAAAGTTGGGCGGATTCAACCTGACCAACCTGTGACCCACTCGACATTGGGTTGCGCTTGGGCAGGATGTATCGGGTTTGGTCTTGGGGTTGGGTCATGCAAACACCAACTCGATAAAACTTGGGTTAGGCTCGGCTTGGGCAGGATGTATCGGGACAGTGAAGTGAAGGAAATGAGCTTCAAGTGAAGGGAATTGACCGTGAAGTGCGTGGAAATGACCGTGAATCAACACAGAATCAGCGAGAATGACCCCGAAGTGAAGTGAATCGACCATGAAATACGTGTAAATGACCGTGAAGTGAAGGGAATTGACTGTAAAGTGCGTGCAAATGACCGTGAATAAACACAGAATCGAAGGGAATGACCGTGAAATGCGCGGAAATGACCCTGAAGTGAAGTGAATTGACCGTGAAATGCGTGGAAATGACCGTGAAGTGAAGGGAATTGATCGTGAAGTGCGTGCAAATTATGGTGAATCAACACGGAATTGGCGGGAATGACCGTAAAATGCGCGGATATGACCATGAAGTGAAGCGAATCGACCGTGAAATGCGTGGAAATGACCGTGAAGTGAAGGGAATTAACCGTGAAGTGCGTGGAAATGACCGTGAATCAACACGGAATCGGCGGGAATGAGCATGAAATGTGCGGAAATGACCATGAAGTGAGGCGATTGGACCGTGAAACACGTGGAAATGACTGTGAAGTGAAGGGGCAAGACCGTGAAATGTGTCGAAATGACTGTGAATTAACACAGAATAGGCGGGAATGACCATGATATGCATGGAAATTACCATGAAGTGAAGCTACTTTAGCCAACTAACCTAGTTATTTTCTAAGATTCCATCAGGTTGATGGTCGAAAATCCATTTCATTCACTTTGCGGTCAATTGCAATCAGTTCGCGGTCAATTTCATTCATTTCATTTACTTCGCGATCATTTTCATGCATTTCATGGTCAATCCCGGCGATTTCGTTTTGATTCACGGTCATTTCCATGCATTTCACGATCAATTCGCTTCACTTCACGGTCATTTTCATGCATTTTACGGTCAATCCCGACGATTCCGTTTTGATTCACGGTCATTTCCATGCATTTCATGGTCAATTTGCTTCACTTCACGGTCATTTTCATGCATTTCACGGATTCCGTTTTGATTCACGGTCATTTCCATGCATTTCACGGTCATTCCCGCCTATTCCATGTTGATTCACGGTCATTTCGATGCATTTCACGGTGAAGTGTAGCAATTGGACTGTGAAATACACGAAAATGACCATGAAGTGAAGGGGCATGATCGTGAAATGCACCGAAATGACTGTGAATCAACACAGAATAGGCGAGAATGACCTTGATATGCATGAAAATGACTGTGAAGTGAGGCGATTGGACCGTGAAATGCGCGGAAATGACCGTGAAGTGAAGGGGCATGACTGTAAAATGCGCCGAAATGACCGTGAATCAACACAGAATGGGCAGGAATGACCGTGATTTTCATGCATATCATGGTCATTCCCGCCTATTCCGTGTTGATTCACGGTCATTTCGGCGCATTTCACGGTCATGCCCCTTCACTTCACGGTCATTTCCACGCATTTCACGGTCAATTCGCTTCACTTCACGGTCATTTCCATGCATTTCACAGTCATCCCGCCTATTCCGTGTTGATTTAAGGTCATCTCGACGCATTTCACGGTGAAGTGTAGCGATTGGACCGTGAAATGCGCGAAAATGACCGTGAAGTGAAGGGGCATGACCGTGAAATGCACCGAAATGACCGTGAATCAACATGGAATAGACGGGAATGACTGTGATAAGCATGGAAATGACCATGAAGTGAGACGATTGGATCATGAAATGCGCAGAAATGACTGTGAAGTGAAGGGGCATGACCGTGAAATGCGCCGAAATGACCATGAATCAACATGGAATAGGCGGGAATGACCATGATTTTCATGCATATCATGGTCATTCCCGCCTATTCCGTGTTGATTCACGGTCATTTCGACTCATTTCACGGTCATACCCCTTCACTTCACGGTCATTTCCGCGCATTTTACAGTCCAATCGCCTCACTTCACGGTCATTTCCATGCATATCACGGTCATTCTCACCTTTCCATGTTGATTCACGGTCATTTCTGCGCATTTCACAGTCTAATCGCCTCACTTTACGGTCATTTCCATGCTGACCATGATCACGGGTTGCGATCTACGCTTAAGAACTTGTTGTACTGTTTATTTGAAATGATTTACAAATGATATGTTTTATGAAATGCATTGTAGTTCATGTGTTCGATAAAATGCCTGATGCATTTCTGCTCATTTCAGTTCATTTGTGCTCACTAGTGCCTACAGTTCCTATTTACCATGCTATGTGTTCACTCAATCATTTATGCAATCCAAGTTGCTCAATCTAGAATAGAGAATTTCCCTACAAACCTATGCCTTTCCTTCATATAATAGAGAATTTACGTCCATAGTCAGAAAGCTAGTCACTTGGAGCACCTACAAACCTATGATTGTGAGGGTGTATGCATAATATATATATATATATATATATATATATATAATATATATATATATATATATATATATTATATATATTATATATAATATATATATATCCTATAGTATATTTATATATCCTCCATGGTTTCCCAACTTTTCCCAACTTAAACACAGTAGCTTAAATGAAAAGGCTATCCACAAAATGGATATTATGATAAGAATTATGAAAATGAAGAAAATTGCTTTGTCCCTCTCCATTCAAGTAAAAAGACAAGTTTGATGAAATGCCTGATTCATTGTAGTCCATGTAGTCGGGTCAGGGTATATCCAAGAACTGGTTTCAGTTAAACGGGATGCGCCTAATATAAGTGTCTAACAACCTAGGGTATATCTACCAGATTACTCAATTTTTATGAAAATGTTCCTCAAACGAACATCTCATAAACTTTAAATTTAAAACGGACCATCATCATCATCACTACCATTACCATCATCATCATTATCATCGTCGTCATCATCATCATCATCATCATCATCATCATGAGCGATCCATGTGGTCACCAAATTGTGGGGTCCACCGCGATTGATCGCCTCGTTCGGGATAGCGAGTTGGGGCGGAATTGCGGGATCCGCGATTGATCCCCGATCGAGACAGAGATCCGCGATTGATCGCCGATCGTCCCTCCTCCTTTTAAACCGGCACGTGAGTGGGGTGTTGTAAAACCCCACTCCCTCACTCAAATCTCTCCTTTCCCTTGAGTACTCTCACCCTCTTTGCCTCCCTCAACCCTCTCAAATCGGAATCCCCAAGCCTTCCTCCATTTCACCTTTCATCTCATTCTCCCTTACATCATACCCACTCCGACTTTCATCCTCTCTTCTTCTTTCACCCTCCTTTCATTTCGAAATCCTCTAATCCCTAAACCCTACAAATTTTGAAATCATCAAATCCCCAACTCCTACAAATTTCAAAATCGGACATGTATTTACCCTCTCATTTTTTGTTGACAGGATTGGACCATAACATTGTTAACCTTCCTATAGATTCATAGAAACTCCCAATTGGTTGTATTTTGTGTAAAAGCTGTTTTGAAGAAGTGTCTATCAAAATATTCTAAGCCCATTGCTTTTGGAATGTCCAAGTGACTCAGATTACAAGAATACATATTTCTGTTATGCACTCCATCGTTGCAATCCACCATCCAAAATAAACCTAAAAATGTTCAACAATTTTTAGATTTAGGAATGATGAAAGGCATGCTGCTATTCAAACTGATGTGAATTCCTAAATCCATTGTGCGGGCAAGATTAGCTACTCACTCAGGAAATGATGGGAGCTGCTAGTGATCTGTTAGAAATTTCAAGTTGGAGGATTAAAACCGAACAAACCACCTTGATAATTACAGAAAATTTTTCATTGTATTGTGAATTGAATATGATATTAATTAACAAGCTTTCTGTTGGATTCTCGACTCAAATTTTCTTTCCTTCATGATGGATGGATTAGTTTCGGGGCCGATAAGGGATAAGGGGGCACGGGACGAGTGCGCTCTCCATTTGTGCAGAAAACTCGTCGAATGGAGAAGAGGTACTAGCATCAAAGCCAGATATTTGACACGAGACTACCACCTGCTCCACTACATATGCACGTATAACGTGTACCCGAGATCCAGCAACCGTTCTGAGGTTTCTCGGTATATAATAGAATTCCTTTACTAGATGGGGTAAGGAGAAAATGTATGTATACCCACCCTTGTGCTTAGACAGATTGTGAACGCTGCGTTAGGAAGGCGTGAAAAATTATCGCTTTCCTTTGGTCGTCTAATCTGTAAGTTGACACGTCAGTACAAATTCAAGTACCCGGTCATGCCCCCTTCACTTCGCTTTCCTTTGGTCGGCGCATTTCACGGTCATGCCCCTTCACTTCACGGTCATTTCCGCGCATTTCACGGTCCAATCGCTATACTTCACCGTGAAATGCATCGAAATGACCGTGAATCAACACGGAATAGGCGGGAATGACCGTGATATGCATGGAAATGACCGTGAAGTGTAGCGATTGGATCGTGAAATGCGCAAAAAATGACCTTGAAGTGAGTGGCATGACCGTGAAATGCGCCGAAATGACCGTGAATCAACACGGATAAGTGGGAATGATCGTGATGTGCATGAAAATGACAGTGAAGTGTAGCGATTGGACCGTGAAATAGCGATTGGACCGTGAATCAACACGGAAGAGGCTGGAATGACCGTGATATGGCTACAGCTACGGTTATAATCACGGTCATTCCAACCTATTCCGTGTTGATTCACGGTCATTTCGACGCATTTCACGGTCATGCCCCTTCACTTCACGGTCATTTTCGTGCATTTCACGATCCAATCACTTCACTTCACGGTCATTTCCATGTATATCACGGTTATTCCCGCCTATTCCGTGTTGATTTGCAGTCATTTCGGCGCATTTCACAGTCATGCCCCTTCACTTCACGGTCATTTTCACACATTTCATGGTCCAATCGCTACACTTCACGGTCATTTCCATGCATATCACGGTCATTCCCGCCTATTCCGTATTGATTCATGGTCGTTTCGACGCATTTCATGGTCATGCCCATTCACTTCATGGTCATTTCCGTGCATTTCACGGTCCAATCGCTACACTTCACGATCATTTCCATGCATATCACGGTCATTCCCGCCTATTCCGTGTTGATTCACGGTCATTTCGGCACATTTCACGGTCATGCCCCTTCACTTCACGGTCATTTTCGCACATTTCACGGTCCAATCGCTTCACTTCACGGTCATTTCCATTCATATCATGGTCATTTTCGCCTATTCCGTGTTGATTCACGGTTATTTCGACGCATTTCACGGTCATGCCCCTTCACTTCACGGTCATTTCCACGCATTTCATGGTCTAATCGCTTCACTTCATGGTCATTTCGATGTATATCACGGTCATTCCCGCCTATTCCGTATTGATTCACGGTCATTTAAACGCATTTCACGGTCATGCCCCTTCACTTCACGGTCATTTCCTTGCATTTCACGGTCTAATCGCTTCACTTCACGCTCATTTCCATGCATTTCACGGTCATTCCCGCTTATTCCCTATTGATTCACGGTCATTTCGGTGCACTTCACGGTCGTGCCCCTTCACTTCACGGTCATCAATGAAATTGACCGCTAAGTGAATGAAATGGATTTTCGACCATCGACATAATGGAATCTTGGAAAATAACCAAGTTGGTTGGTTAAAGTAGCTTCTCCTATCCCAAAATCATATAGGGTACATCAAGTAACTAATTTTAGTTTAGAAGATATTCTTGTCAAATGAATAAAGAAAGAAATGAAAAAAGAGAAAAAAATATTATATAGTGTGTACATCAAGTAACTAATTATTTTTTTTATATGCTTATATATACATATTTATATAAATATGTGTTAGAGAAAAATGTAGATAGAATAAAATTCGCCATGTAAAAAAAAAAAAAAAAAAAGTGCACAGGATACGGCCATAGCTTCGATTATAATATATAGCTAGTTATCAGGATACAGCTACAGCTACGGTTATAATCCGTAGCAAAAGATAACCGTGGCCTTTTATTTGAATCGGCGATGAATCGTGGATTATGCAATCAATCCCCAAATCTTACAACGAGTTGCGATGGAATCGCGAAATCCATCGCGAAATCCGTGATTCATCACCGTTTCAGACAAACGGCTACGGATTATAACCGTATCTATAGCTGTATTGGCCTCGAAAATCTTTATTATTATTGTTATTTTTTTTTGCTGTGGAATTTTCGTTGATTTTGTGGGTCCCACCATAAGGTCTGTGTTATATCCAAACTGTCCATCTATTTTGTGAGCTCATATAAAGCTTGAGACAAAAATAAGACGGATCTAACTATCAAGTAGACCACAATGTAAAAGGCAATGAGGAATTGAACGTCTACCATTGAAACCCTTTTAGGGGTTATAGAAGTTTTGAATCATTATGAATTTTTTTTTTCTCCTCATCCAGGTCTTTGTGACCTTATGAATAGATTGGATGGAAAATAAATGTTATGGTGGGGCCTACAAAATTTTTAACGGTGCAAATCAATTTTCCTGCTGCTCTTTATGGTGTGGTCCAGTTGATCTTTCGATATGATTTTTCTTTTTTTTTTTTGATAATGCTCCGAAATGATCTCAAAATATGGATGAACGTTGTGGATATAATAAATACATAACTGTGGGGCCCATGTAACGTTGATCACTTTTGAACGGTTAGTACAACTCGGAGTTTGAGGAGCATGAGCGCTCATCTTCAAGCACCTGCAGATCCGCTTGAAGGTAAAAGCTAGGGGCATTTTTGACCTTTGGCAAGTCGTCCGTACAGCTGAGGCTTATTCTCGCAAGGGAAAATGAGGTGGGCTTAGTCTCGTAAATGGGCCATAAATGGGTCGTACAGTCTCAAATTTTCCTACTTTAAAATGTTTTGAGAAAAGGGAGGGACAATGTGATACTGAATACACACAGCAAGGTCACGGTAAAGCCCGCACAAGTGAGACGGGGTCTCACCGAATCCGCTCCCTGGTGCCGGTCCAAAGAAGAAAATAGTAACATGTGAGAAAAAAGAAGATAGATACAAAGCTTGAGTGGTCCCACTGCAAAAACAGTAGGAATTGATGTTACCGGTGAAAACTTTTTGATGCCACGTGAGGCTATGATCAATTTAATATTTGTGTTTTATCTTTATCCAGGTTTGTGTGACTTTACTACGAGCGTTAGATGTCAAATAAAACTCACAAGGACCCTAGGAAAGTTTCAACAATGGTTGTCAATCCTCGCTGCTTTCAATGGTGTGGTCTACTTGAACTTTGAATGTTCGTCATTTAATTTATGAGCTCATGCTCTAGAATTGTCTATAAAAGTTGATGGAGGGTGTGGATCGTAAACAGTAATCATTATGGGGCCAGAGAAGTTTCACACATTACTTTTAACGCTGTGTAGCACTGGGAGAGAAAACAGTGGGACAGTAACACCTACAGTTGAAATCTTCCTAGGGCCACCGTGATGTTTATTTGAGATCAAATCTATTTATAAGTTAATATAGATATGAAGTTCCACACGTTACTTTTAATGCTGTGTAGCATTGGGAGAGAAAACAGTGGGACAGTAGCACCCACAGCTGAAATCTTCCTAGGGCCATTGTGATATTTATTTGAGATCAAATCTATTTATAAGTTAATATAGATATGAAGTTCCACACGTTACTTTTAATGCTGTGTAACACTGGGAGAGAAAACAGTGGGACAGTAGCACCCACAGCTGAAATCTTCCTACGGCCACCGTGATGTTTATTTGAGATCAAATCTATTTACAAGTTAATATAGATATGAAGTTCCACACGTTACTTTTAATGCTGTGTACCATCGGGAGAGAAAATAGTGGGACAATAGCACCCTCAACTGAAATCTTCCTAGGGCCACTGGGACGGTTATTTGAGATCAAATCTATTTATAAGTTAATATAGATATGAAGTTCCACACGGTACTTTTAACGCTGTGCAGCACTGGGAGAGAAAACAGTGGGACAATAACACCCACAGTTGAAATCTTCTTAGGGCCACCATGATGTTTATTTGAGATCAAATTTATTTATAAGTTAATATAGATATAGTATAAGAGAAGACGTAAATATTAGCTGATCGAAAACTTGTGGCCTAAAGAAAATTTTAACAGTAGGCATTCAATCCCCAATTTTTTCTATGATGGGTATACTTGATATTTGGATCTGCCTTAGTTCTTTGATTCATGTCCAAAAATAATCTCTTCAAATGAATGCACAACGTGGTTTACTCCCCAAGTATAGGGTTGTGATGTAGTAATAATCTCAGTAAGACCGAGGTCGAATCCACAGGGACTGAAACCTGTACGTATTCTGAAACTAAGTAGGACTAGAACTAGACCAAAGATGAAATCTAAATCAATTATAATTTGAGGAATAATGGTGAAATAATTAACTAAACTTAAGAGAATTCAGAGGAAGAAACTAGGGATTCAGAGGATCCACTTGTAGAGATCAGGGAGAACTACTCTTGATTCATGAAATAAACTGAACTGCCATTGATATAGTTTTTCAAGAGATGAAAGGTATATGAATTAGAATGGATTCCATCACCACACCATGCCCAAGAGACAATGGCAAACAACAGAATTAAACTAATTACCAACCAATCAACATGCTATGAGGGTTAGGAAAGGGTACCGACATCAAACCATGCCCAGGAGACGATGGTGAACAACAGGGCTTCCTGACGTCATAAACATAAAAGGAAAAAAGGAAATACTCAAGCCATTGCAAATCTATTGTAATTTCGGTCACAACAAATCATTAACAACTAAAGTATTTCTTAATTATCAACTAAAATCAAAGTCATTCAAACACAAATCAAGCCGTAGAATCTCCCCATCACACCACAAGCTTCACCTCTTAGCCCTTGCTAAGAGGTTCAGCCAACCATGAAGGGCTGGATCACTTAGACAAAGTAAAAATAAAAATAGAAAGAAAAGAAAAGAAAAGAACTCCCTGCTCTGCTGCTGGTGCTCCACGTCTAGTCAAAAAGATGATCCTTCCTCTCTCTCTTTTCTTCTCTTTTATAGGCAAAGAAGGTGCTGTGGAGAGTTTCTAATCGTGCGGAAGGAGAAGATTTTCTCTGTTTATGCAGCAGGGAGGACTTCTCTTGTACTGAAGTGTTGGTGGGCCCACTTCAGTTGACTTTTATGAAATCCACTCCACCCATTGTCTGGCCCTCAGAAATTCGACCACAGAAGGGTGGTTTTGATTGCCTGTTAGCGCGACCCAGGTACAGAATTCCGCAGAAATCGGTGCAGGGCCGTCAATTTGGGACCGTTGAACCCGACACGTGTGCGAGCATGAATGCACAGAGTCAACATGGTTTTGACTAGATCGCGGCCTTCTACGTGATGGACGGTTCAGATTGTACGTTTGGACCATGAGTGGGGCCCACAACCGTCCGAAAATTCCACGTTTTCCAGACGCAAAAAATCACGCTGCGTAACTGTTTACGCTGTTGAAATCGGTGGGCCCTTGATACATATCAAAAGTGAAATCTACACCGTTTACCACATTCCCCTTGAGATTTCGGTCGGGAATGATCGTTTTTCTCTGGTTTTATGTGGCCTATTGGACGAAATCCCTCCACCGTCCGTCTTGCCTTCGAACGGACGAAAACTAATCTCCTGTATCTTCCGAGATTCCGCCACCTAGGCAATGGTTGTACCCCTCCTATGGACACAATGAACGGTCCAGATCAACGTTTTTGATGAAGGGTGGGGTCCACAGCATCAACCGATGCTTCTCTGTTCGGTTCGCAGCAGAGTCCGGCTGTGAAACGAGGAGAGGCTCGAGTCAGCGCTCTTGACCGGGGGTGTCGGTTCGGTGCGGCTCGCGTGCGATCGTGCTGTGTACACGCACGTCGCACGCGGGGTCCACTGTGATGCGTGTGTGTGAAATTCCCTCCGTCCATCTGGCTCATCATCTCATTTAAGGCATCCATTATAAAATTGAGGCATATCCAGAGATCAAGTGGGCCTGAAATTATCAATTTATGGGTTGTTTTGTTCGTTGGGTCGCTTCCAGAGGGACCCAACAGATGAATTTTGACGTGTACGGTTCATTTATGGTCCCCAGGTCACGTATGAAGTTTCGAGCCAATCGGATGGCAGGAACCCTGTAATCTTGCACTCTGGCTGGTTTTCGGGCCACTTGAGCTTCAGTTTCTTGATTTTTGCGGATCTCTGGTGTGTAAATTTCTTGATCTTGGTCCCCTGGAGTTCGTCCCTTGCTCTGGTGACTTTAGAACGTTAAATCCATGATTTAAACTCCCTTTTTCAGTTCATGCTTGCAAATACACTCTGCATCACAAACACGATAAAAGCGGGCCATTAAACGGCATCATGTTCATAAATCCAAGCAGTAACTAGGGTCTGATATGCAATATTTGACCCTCAACAAAATACAACACATACATCATGTTAGCTTCACAGAACGTGATAACGTCACTTCAGTAGGTAGACTCGCTACTGTCAAGTTCAGTAGCTAATCAGCGTCCGTTAGCCGGAGTCATCGGCGATGACGTGGACCAATGATAAGCAACGGCACTGAATTTTACCGGCCTTGGAGAAAAAGGTCACCGGTAAATAAACCATCCAAACCATCCAAATCATCATCTCTGTGGATCGCTAAATGCATAAATGCATACATTCATACACAAAACGAAGAAAATCAAAGCAAAAATAATAAAAAGAAAAATCCAAGCACAATCTAGACCGTCCATCAAACCACCGGAGAAAAAGAAGGAGAACCTTCATCGCCTTGTAAAAGGGCGCCATTCTCTGAAATGGATATGCTGTTTGATACTCTCATCTTCCCACCTGAGATTTTTCCACCACCCTAATTCACCTCCCACCTCAACACTACCACCAACTTTGATATGTCGAAGCGGAAGCTCCTTCAGCTTCCCACATCCCCTCACTGTCAGCATCTTCAATGCCGGAGTATACCTGCCACTGCAAATTCTCTCCAGCTTCGGTAGCTCCCACAGATGCACCTTCTGCAGCCGTCGAAGAGAACCGTCCACTGCCACAACATCCCCTTGAAACACCGACTCTAGTTTACTACAGAATCTGATCTCAAGCTTTTCTAAGCTTGGTAAGCTTACGCTTGAGGAGCAGAAGTTGATGAGTCTTAGACAGCTTTCAAGACATATGTGCTTGAGGAGTGGGAAGCTCATGTAATTATCCATGACATCACACACTCTCCTCAGAATCGCCAGATCAGATATCCATATTTTCTCTAATTTTTCAAAACATTGATTCTTTCCACCAAAAAATATCTCCATCTGTTCGCATTTCTTTATCAGACATTCTCTCAGTTCATTCATTTCAACATCACCAAGATCGGATAGTTTTCGGACGAAGGCATTGTCAGACAAAGTGAGTAATTCAGTGCAACTGAGAACCCCATGAATACCCTTTGGGCATTTCTTACCTCCTCGTATCTCCAAATGCCTGTCGAAATGTCCTGAAGGATGAGGTAATTTAGAGGTTTGGGTCTTCAAATCGATGTTCTTGTATACGTACTTCCGTCCCCGGAGATGGATGCCTTCTCTTCTTTTTCCTTCTTCTTCTTGGTAAGGAGAGATGTGGATATGAAATCGAGAGAAGCTTTTTGATCTCAACAGTTTTGAGGATGGTTTTAAGGACTGTAAAAGCTTGTAATTACTTATCCTCATGTGAGCCCCACCTTCATTTTTAGGATTTTCATCATCTTCTGGTGAAATAAAAGATCTACAATGGCTAAAGTTGAGCTCTTCAAGCTGAATACTTATGTCATCCCAATCAATCTTGCGAATGTGATTCATTTGGAGCATGTCCAAGCACCTTAGATGAGATGCATTGCTGATACCTTCAGGTAACTGTTGGAGTTGAGTGCCTGAAAGATCAAGCTTAGAAAGTCCTGTAAGATGAGATAGGCATGCAGATGCTAAGCTTTGGCAACCTTTTAGGAAGACCTGCTCGATGGCCGTGATCTTAGAGAGATTAAGCTCTCGGAGGTTTGGCAAGACAACCCCAAGAGAAGAAGAAACATCTCTGATATCTTTGATGGATTCACAATGGCAGAGGTCAAGCACCTCAAGTGTAGAGAACTTTTGCAAATGAGGCTTTAACTCAAATATCAAAGAAGAGCATTCTGTTAATATGAGTTTCTTAAGATCGACGAGTTTGGAGAAAGAAGACGGTAGAGATTGCAGATTGGAATTATAACCTAGGTTGAGAACTCGAAGCTGCTGATGTGCTCAAAGAAAGTATCTGGGATTTCAGTTAAAGATGAGCACCATGTTACTGTGAGTTGCTCGAGTCTGTGAAGTTCAAGATAAGAGGAAGGGATCTGATATTCATACAATTGATATGAAGAGATCTAAGGTTGCTCTTGTGTTGAAGGCACTCGTCTGGTATTGATTCCATACGAGCATGATCAAGATGAAGAAACTCAAGTTTGTCTAGAGCTTTCAAGTAAGGGAGGAGAGACTCTAAAAGTTCGCAATATTGTATAGACAAGAATCTGAAATTTTGCAAGCAAGAGAAGGAGAGTGGCAGAAATCTGATATCCAGGTAAGAGAGGAGGAGGACTCGAAGACCTTGCATTTGCTCGAAGATGAAATGGTTTGGTAAGACAGTACCATAATAGATTCCTTCAAGCAGTAGAGAAGAGAGTTTGGGAAATTTTGTAGTATGAGATAGACCTGCACTCGGTTCTATATTCCATATCGCCATCCTTTGAATATCTTCCCACTCGCCACTGTTCTCTGTCGGTAAGGAATGATCATGCATCCAGAATCTACCATGAGTTGAAGATCTTCTCTCGGTCGACATGACCAGATCTCTAGCCTTTTCTGCTATCGATTCAGGTATGCTCACACCAACTTCGTCTAGCTCTACCATGGAACGAGCCTGGAGTACTGTTAGTAGATCATCCACCATCTTCTCCAACGTCGTCAAATCCTCTTCTTCTTCTTCAATTCTTTCTATGATGGCCATAAACCCCTCTGCAGTCCAATACCTTGTGAGCAATTCCACTTTAACCGGTCTTGGAAATAATAAGAGGTAGAGGAAGCAGTTAAGGATAACATCAGGAGTGAAACAACAAGCAATGCTGGGAGAAGAAGCGACAACCACAGCCTCCTCACGTAATACATCTATAGACAAGTACTTCAACTCAATCCTCTCCTCAGATTTCAACCATCTGTTGGTGCTAACATATACAACCTTCGAATCATATGAGAACACTTTTTTAATATTTGGAACACCCACAGTATCTAAATCAATGCAATCTATCACATCTCCTAGTATTAGTAAGAACCTCCTTCCATTCAGTGATTCAAAGATTTTAAGTGAGACTTTGGCCAGTAAATCCTTTTTACTGTCATCTTCTTCGTCATCGTCATCGCCACAGACACCTTCTGTCTTCCCTAACTGATGCAGAATTTCCCTCTGGATGTTCCAAGGACTCCAATCAGCTGTTTCTGGTATCTTTACCATTATATGCTTGTCGAAGAGACCAGATTCTTTCAACTTTCGAGCTGCATATTCAACGATCCTCCATCTCCCAAAACCATTAAGCCCCGTGACACAAATGACTCTCATATTCGGATTCTTCAAGCATTGCAAGAGCTCTTCCCCGGCACGTTCTATATCGGTGGAGAACTTCTCTGGCCCTACCTCGAATGTTAGAGCGTCTCCTCCTCTTGGGACAATAGAAACATGCCGATCACCCATGCCTGGATCTCTCTTATCTCTGAGAATACCACAGCCATTGATTAGATTAATGACACAAATTCACTGGACGCGGTTTGGATTGTGACGCTGCCACAATCCATCCAAGTGGCTAGTGGTTGGTGCTCTGTGGGCCCATCGTAATCTATGTGTTTTATCCACACCGTTCATCCATTTTGACACATCATTTTAATCATTTATGTCATAAATGAGGCAGATCAAAATCTCAGGTGGACCACACCATGAGAAACACAGTAGTGATTGAATGTCTACCATTAAAAACCTCTTAGGGCCTACTGTAATGTTTTTTTGACATCCAACCTGTAGATTAGGTCATACAGACCTGGATGAATGTTAAAAAATAATAATTTATCAGCTTAGATCCAAAACTTTTGTAGCCCCGATAAGTTTTTAATGGTGAGATTTCAATCAACATTGTGTGGCCCACTTGAGATTTTGATTTACCTCAGTTTTGGGTTCATACCATAAAATTATATGGAAAAATGGATGGACCACATAGATGAGACACATCCATCATGTTGGGGCCATGGAGCACCGACCACTAACCATTGGGGCCAAATCCGTTTCCAAATTCACTACTGCATATATGTGCATGTGCATATGTGTGGAGCTGCTACATTTATTGAACTCCCATGATCTGATGGCCCCAAAATCACCGTAATTGGACGGGACATGTACATGCTACCCATTTATCAGGGTGGCACGTAAGGAAGAGATTCAATCGACACTATGTTGATGCCCTGCCCAGGAATCAAATTAATCAGTCCACTCAGTCAGCGGGCTAAAGAAAATAGTGCTTATGGACTCGATTCCCTTGAAGATTATGGGCATGTTGCATCTTATTATGCACCAACAAGGTTTTTTTGTGGGTACTTCAATGACAAAAATTTACATAAGATTGGCTTTTTTGAATAACAAACGAATTTTTTTAAAAATATTGAGAATTTGATATCTATCAAGCCCAGACTTAAATAGGCTCATGGGTACACTAGCTTCATCCTAATCGCTATTATTCAAGGACATATATGTGATGGAGAGGCTTTGAGCGATCATACTTACTCTTTTTTAGCTACTACATTTTCATTGAAGAGTGATTAGTAGGGTTTATTTATCAGAGTTCTCGAAGTATGCATGATCCAATTAATACGAGATTTCTTATGTGTGCTTTAGGGGAAAATAATATATTAGCGAGGCATATTTGCTGCCCTCGAGATTCAAACATATAAGACCTTCCTCTCTAATACTATGTCAAACAGCCATTTACTTTAAAAGCTTAAGTTATTAGAGTGGTGCATCAATGTACATCAAGGGACTTTATCACTCCAACAATTTATACAAATCCAATAGTGTTTCGGATCTAACTCATTTTTTAGCTCACACCGTAAATTTTTTTTTTGGCAAAACTGGCAGACGGGATGTATCTGTCAGAACCTTTAAAGTCCTGAGTGTTTCAAACGGTGGGTGTTCAGTAACCATTGTTTTGTGCCGTGGGGCCACAATGATACATGTGCTGTATTCATGCCATGTTTTTTTTTACCCCCTCATTTTAGGGCATGATCCTAGAAATGAGGAAGATCCAAGATCAAGTAGACCATACCACATGAAAAAGTGGGGATGATGACATCCACTGGTGAAACCTTCTTAAAGCCCTGCAGTGATGTTTATTTGACATCGATCCACCATTGAAACTTTCTTAATGCCCTGCAGTGATGTTCATAAGGTTACATAGACGCGGATGAAGGGGAAAGAGAAAAATCAACTTGACCCAAAACTTTTGTGGCCCTAAGAAATTTCCAACAGCAAGCATGCAATCCACATTGTTTCTTGTCATGTTGTCTACCAATGTTGCCTTTGTAATATCCGCTTTGTCTATTCCATTTGCGAACTGGTGGGGAAGGGCTGGAACCCTAAAACTAAGCCAATCCAATGCTCAGGTGGGCCATTACACAAGCATTTTCAATGGTTTGTTTTCAATTCCATTGTAAATTGTGCTATGGCCCACCATGTTTTGGATGTGGCTAATTCATTGGCTCCGTCCTTCCATGAGCTCTCAAAAATTGATGGTTGGAGTGAATGTCACGTGGAAACTATATGGCCCACACAAAAGTAGCCCGTACATAATGTTTTCCCCTTTGCACCAAAAAGGAGTCATGCTCCATGATTTTAGTTGAAATCAGGGTCTGACATTGAATGTTATAAGATTGTGAAAAGCTACTTCTATTAATCCTAAAGAAATCATTTTGCCAAATAACGTTAAAGAAAGTAACAGTTCTTCAATCTAAGGTTTTATGGTCTAATAACCTCAAACCCAGGTTGTTATTGAAATAATAAATACTAGAATTTTTCAAAAAGGATTTCAATAACTACCCAATTAATTATATAAAAATTTCACGGGTGAATGTCTCTTAGTTGTTTCCTTTAACTAGTAGTAAGCCTGCTTTTTCTTTTAAGCCCTGGCCTAACATGAGATTATATATCTAACTGTCAAAGTAAATCTCACATATACATCAGAATAACAGGTTCTGCAAAAAATCAATCGTGTGCGTTAGTGGATATCTATGAACAGTTGGCAAAGGAATGCCGCCCTTATTTTTTATGGGGCCCACCATGATGCAGTATATGAAAGCCACTCTGAGCATTAGATGTGTAGTCACATATTTGGCCAGGATAAAAAAATTGGGCTGACCTCTGGTTTAGGTGGGCCACACTGTAAGAAATATTTAGGAAAGAGAGGTCCGCCTTTGATTTTTACAAGACTCACTGAGATGTCTATATAAATTTCATTCCAATCATGAGATTCAAAACAAAATTTAGGCATGTGATCCAAAAATCAGTCTCATCCATGGTTCAGGTGGGCCGCGCCATGAGAAACGGTTTGGAAGGTAAGTGTTGTCTCGTACCTTATTTTCCAATCATGTGGTACACCAGAATGATAGATGTGGCTGAAAATTTTGGCTTCAGGCATATCATGGGGTGACCTACACCTAGTGATTGAGGTAGATTTCACATAAACATCGTGGTGCAGCGCACTTGAGCTGTGAATCCCTTTGCTTGTTCACTTCGGTTAACAAATTACAAGGTCGGGTAGGTAATATTTTTCTTTATTCTTTTTGTAAAATTCTCAATATTATAGAATGATGTAGTGGGTCAGGAGATCATTCAATTACCTTTATTATGGACAGTAAGAAAAGAAGAGTGGACTAACCAAATAAATGGTCTACATATAGGTGATGTAAATTCCAACGAGCACAGATATAACTATGTGCATGCATGAGAAGATAAAACATGTTCTTAGTTCTAGGAATGTGAGTTAGAAGCAAAGACGAATAAGAAGGAAAGAGAAAAATTGAAAGCGTAAGAAAGAGAAGAGCTTACTCAAAGCCAAAGGAGCTTGACGGTGAGAACGAAGGCCTTAGACAGACGGAAGCTAGTTATATAGAGCTGGCACATGAGCTTGAGATCCAAGCTGTCCATCAGGTGGGCTCCACCCGGTAGTGTCCTGAGCCAAGAACCGCGCAAGTTGAATGTTTAGAAATGGGGGAAGGGTTTAGAAAAACTTGTCCAAGACTCTTCTTTAGTAACATGTGGGCCACCTGATGAGTGACCGGCCTGACTTTCTTTAAGAAAGAGTCTCTTTGATGCCTTTCTTGATACCAGCCATAGTACACCGGCATGACTTTCTTTAAGAAAGAGTCTCTTTGATGCCTTTCTTGATACCAGCCATGGTACACGTTGCATGCATGTTCCGTTGTTGATGTCTTAAGTACGAAAATCAACAGGTTTGCCGATGACAGTTCGATGCCATCAAGCAAATTTGATGCCATCGAAAAAATCAGGAAAATATTCCATGTTTTATGGCTGAAACATTTTGGTGTTTAGTTCAATGTTGAAGTGTTATCGAACAATCGCGTAGAGTTGTACAAGTGTATAAGCTATATATATGGGTGTAGTCAGGAATAGGGGTACCTCAGGGTTTTCTACTTTTTTCAAAAGGTCGGCAGTGTAGTACTTCTGTTACAGAAGCAACAACAACTTAGGAACAGGAGTTGATTCTAAATAAAATGATTTTTCATTAATTTTCTTGTGGATCAAGCTGATATTTGTGTGGTCCCTTCATTCTGGTCTTCATGCTGGTGTGAAAATGTCCTTACATTAATCACTCACGGTGAGGAGTCTCGAACACGAGACTTGCCGCTCTGATATTGCTTTGTTGCGGGACAATTAACCACTTTCTTTAACAGCTCAAATTGATAGAGCATGACGAATTAATCCATTTATCTCATAGCCCAGGCCCCACATCGCGTGGGCCCTAAATCACATCGGTACCGCCTCACACGGCTGCCCACCTCGAGTGTGTCCCACATCTCATAGGCTACCCCACTGATGTAGAGTGGGTCGCGGACAGTTTCATGGCCAAGATGGAGCAAAAAAAGGCCCGGTCGACGACAGAAGTGATCCGTACCGTCGGACCTTAGATCAGGCGTATCTCGCAATCCGGAATGAGTTACCTGACGTAAAATATATGATTTTGGGGTAGAACGAGTTACTTTAGCCAACCAACCTGGCTATGCCAGGTTGCGTAGCCCGAAATTGCAAAAAACCCCTGGATCGACGGTCGTTTTCCTGTTTTAATTTCATTTTTACTATAAATAGTAAGTTTTAGTTTGATTATAACTCTTCATCCGTCGGGCTTTAGGAGTTGCGCCCAACGTGAAAAAAGCTTAGAATAATTAGGAGAACGGTTTGGTAAAGCCAAATAGGACACTTACTATTTTTGGCCGAAAACCTTGCGCACTAGTAGATGTCACAACCGTCTATAAATAGTAAGTTTACTATTTATAGTAAGTCGCGATTTCTAGGAGTTTTAGTTGTAGTTTGATTCTGATTTATTTCTCATTGCTTGGTACCCCTATTTAAAGGGTCGTGAACTCATTTGTAGTCATCAATTAATTAATTTTGAATTTCTTAGAATTTATTTCTATTTTTCTGCTTTCTTTCCTCGTGGATTCGAGAAGCCTCTGTGAGGAGTCCAGAGAAGCTTCGTGGATTCGGAGTAGTTATCCTCATCACGTTCATCCCTGCATCAATTGGTATCAGAGCGAGGATTCCCCTCGGGCCGATGACAAACAATGAAGGTATGAATCAAAATCCTGTGGACGGTGATCCAGAGATTCATTATCTTTCGGAAAGAATGAAAGCTTTCTACCGAGAGAGTCAGTTGACCATGCAAGGGCTGCAGGTAACCCTCGATCGTCTTGTGGATGCGCTACTTCCGCCCCGAGCCCTAGGTGGGGCTCCACCACCTATGGTTGCTCCACCACCCATGGTTGTTGTACGACATAACCTCGATTTCCGTAGAACACTACCAGTGGCAAACCGTAGGGCTACACTAGATGATTCAAGTTTTAGCGACGAGGACCTTAATGAGGGTTTTGCCCGACGACCAATCCATGGAGGTGATCATCTAGATCATGCTAAAAGAGACTATCGAGGTAAGGCTGAACTTCCTAGTTTTAACGGTTTATTACGTATAGAAGATTTTCTCGATTGGCTAGCCGAAGTAGAGAGATATTTTATTTATATGGACGTGCTAGATCATAAAAGGGTAAAATTGGTAGCGTTTAAATTAAAATCTGGTGCTTCTGCATGGTAGGAACAATTACAACTCTCACGAGCCAGCCAGAACAAGGCTCCCATCTCATCATGTCCACGGATGAGACATCTTCTTCGATCACGATTTCTCCTCAGTGATTATGAGCAGATATTATTCCAGCAATATCAAAATTACCGACAAGAAAATCGAACCGTCACAAATTACACTAAAGAATTCCAGCGGTTGGCTACACGAAACGATCTGACAGAATCTGAGTCACAGAAAGTGACACGATTTATAGGTGGGTTGCGGCCGACAATTCAGGACCGAGTTCAGATATACCCAGTCGGGACCGTGGATGAAACAATTCAATTGGTGGGTAGGGCAGAAACACAACTTGCAAGATCTCATGTTCATCCATATCCTTCAACTCGACCCCCCATGATAGGTCCCACGTAGGATCCAGTGCTGGCACGAGGAAAAGATCCAGTAGGAGAACGTCCACTTGAGGTTTAAAATTGCCTTATTTTTGGGCTCATGACTTAAAATGATATGAAAAATAGATAGACGGCATGGATAAAAACCATACATTACTTTGGCCCTATTATTTGATGTGATACACCTGAGAACATATGAATGATATGGATACGCAATGCATACGTTAGGGCAGGTCATGTTCACATGTACCATACTTTAGGAAACGGTGGTGATTGAACACATTATCATTAAAAACTTCTTATGGCTAACCTTAATGTTTCCTTAGCTTTTACTTGCAATACAGTCTTAATAAGTTCCTGGATGAAGAGAAAAAAAATATCATCCAAAACTTTTGTGGCCCATTAATGGTGAATCACCACTGTTTCTTATGATGTGGGCCACCTGATAATTGGATTTGATTTACTTTTTGGATTATACTTTAAAATGTTTTGAGAAAAGGGATGGACGGTGTGATACTGAATACACACAGCAAGGTCACGGTAAAGCCTGCACGGTCTTGTTTTTTTTGTTAGCTTGTTAGTACAACCACAGTCAGTTCAACTTCATTGTTAGTCACCCCCGCAAGGAATTGATACCAAGACCTCAGTGTTGTAACGAGGTATATTTCACTCAGTCTACCACTTGAGCTAAGGATCAAGGTGTAAAGCCCGCACGGTCTTGAGTGAGGCCGGGTCTCACCTAATCCTCCTCTGGTGCCAGACCAAAGAAGAAAATAGGAAGAGTTGACATGTGAGATCCAATGCTTAAGTGGGTCCCACTACAAAAATAGTAGGAATTGATGTTACCGTTGAGATCCAAGCTGTCCATCAGGTGGGCTCCACCCAGTGGTGTCCTGAGCCAAGAACCGAGCAACTTGAATGTTTAGAAATGGGGGAAAGGTTTAGAAAAACTTGTCCAAGACTCTTCTTTAGTAACACATGGACTACCTAATAAGTGACCGGCCTGACTTTCTTTAAAAAAGAGTCTCTTTGATGCCTTTCTTAATACCAGCCATAGTACACGTTGCATGCATGTGCATACATGTTCTGTTTGTTGATGTCTTAAATATGAAAATCAACAAGTTTGTCGATGACAATTCGATGCTATCAAACAAACTTTGATACCATCAAGCAAACTTCGATGCCATTGAAAAAAATCATGAAAATCCATGCTTTATCGCCGAAACATTTTGGTGTTTAATTCGATGATATTGAAGAGGTTCAATGCCATCAAAGGTTATTTGATGTCATCGAAGCATTATCGAATAATCGCACAGAGTTACACAAAGTTGCGCAAGTGTAGGATTTGTTTCCTATTTCAATTGTGATTTTCATAGAAGCTATATATATCGTGTGCAATAGTTAGTCAGGAATAGGGGTACCTCAGGGTTTTCTACTGTCATAGTGTGTGTTAGCTTTGTGCTGTGGTTTTTTCTCGAAAGGGTTTTTCCATGTTAAATTCTATCCACTCAGCGGACTTTCCTTCCTTTTTTCTTTCCTTTTTCTTTTCCTGTAAATGTTCAAGAATTTTCAGTTGGTAGCATAGTACCTCTATTATAGAAGCAGCAGCAGCTCAGGAACAGAAGATATCCTTCCGATCTGGCATTTCTGTGAATGTTATTTATGAGATAAGTGGCTATTTAGAGCTAAATTTTCTTGTGGACATGTTGATATTTGTGTGGTCCCTTTATTTAGGTCTTTGTGACCTTATCAACAGGTTGGATGGGAAATAAAGATCTCGGTGACTTTAAAGAAGTTTTTAATGATGGATATCAAATCACCACTGTGTCTTGCGGTGTGGTCTACTTAACATTTGAAAATGCTTTATTTTTTGGGATCATGCAGGTGTGAAAATGCCTCTGCATGAATCACCATTGGTGAGGAGTCTCAAACACGAGACCTCCTGCTCTGATATAACTTTTATGCAGGACAATTAACCACTTGCTCTAAAAGCTCAAACTGATAGAGCATGATGAATTAATCCCTTTATCTCATAGCCCAGGCCCCACATTGCATGGGTTAGGACTTCGGCCGAATCCCCCTTGTGGGCCCTAAATCACATGGGTATTGCCTCACACGAGCCACTTGCCTCACACGGGCCACCCACCCCGAGTGTGTCCCCGCATCCCACGGGCTACCCCACTCGAGCTCGATGTGAAAATGCCCTTGCATTAGATAATCATGGATCATTTGGTACAAGTGGAACCATGATTGTTGGCCCCATCGTAGATTGATAATGACCTGAGATATCCTTGTTCCATTTTTCTTTTTTCTAAGGAAAAGTTGGAACGCACCACATGACACTATGATGATAAGGAAATTAAGCTATACAACCATGGGAGTGGCACCAACTATTTTATTTTAGGGTATGCTTTAATCACAGTTTAGCCCTTTTTTTTTTTTTTTTTTTACCATGTGCTTAATGTGGGATTATAATGTAATGGTTGTAGTGTGTCTCACAAGGACAACAAGAAGATGGACCCGTAAAAAAACCAAGGTGGGAGTCCTTAAGATTCCATTTAAATCTCTAATTTTCCTTGGAACAGTTAGTAGAGAGTCTACTCTTGTTCATTTCTTTTTTGTTTGTTTTGTTTTGTTTTTTTCTCAAGGCTCACAAGTTCCATTAGATGTGCAATCCCACGTTAGGCACAGGCCAAAAGATCATGCTAACCTGTTTCAGATAAGCCACGCTAAATGAAATAGTTGGGATTTATAGAGTTTACCTTGATGATTAAATGAAATATAAGCCAACCATTAAATGTCACACTAATATTTATATATAGGATCCAAAAATCATCCCCATCTATGATATAGGTGAGCCACAATGAAGGAAATAATTTAGAGAGTGAGAGTTATCTTGTACACTATTTTCAATTGTGTGGTTGACCTAAATCATGAATGGGGCTGACTTTTAGGCTTTGGGCTTAACATAGGGTGATGCATCTAGTGGTCAGGGTGGATTTCAAATAATAAAAAAATCACAGTAGGACCCATTACCCAAGCCTCTGTTGGGGGCTTGCACAAAACCTTAGGATCTAGCCTCCCGAAACAAACCAGAATTATGGAATAATAATGCAATGAAAAATAATTAAAGCATAAACCACACCACACAAGAGATTTTTACGTGAAAAACCCTCAAAGAGGTAAAAACCACAGGACCTCGTCCAGATCAACAATCCACTATGAAGTAGAACGTTACAACCTCTTCACTCACGCATGAGTGGATAAACAATAAGAGAAACAAAGAAAAAATGGAGAGATCTAACCTATTATGAGGACGTGGAAGCGCTGAGATATCAAGTGCATAATAGATCACCTCTACGAGTAGAACCTCTCTTCCACAAGCTTCCTCTCTCTCTTTCTCTCTTCCTCTTACCCCTTTGATAGCCCTAAACCCTTTAGCAAATCCTTTGTAAAGCTTTAGGACTCTAGTCATACCTAAAAAGCCCTAGGTACCTCCTATTTAAAGTTTTAGAAAACTCATTTCCGCATCTCAGTTGCGAAAGGACTTGCGACACGAAATCCGCGCAAAATCGCAGAACGAATCTACGTAACCTCGACTAGTCGTACCGAGTCCACCACTGGTCGAGCGCTACCCACGACCGGTCGAGATTCTCCTTCGACTAGTCAAGCACTCCGAAGAAAAATAGTCCACAGTCGCTGGACTTTGAGTTGTGCCACGACTGGTTGTGTACCAGCTCTCGACCGGTCGAGCAGGGCTCACGACCGTCGAGCACGGGACAAAAATCTCATCAAATCTTCCCCTTTTTGTCCCAGGACCTTCTTCAAGCCAGTCTAGTTTCTACAAACCTCAAACTTGGCCTTAAGCAAAGCCTTGGTCATCATGTCTGACTCATTATCGTCCGTATGGACCTTCTCAAGCTGTAACACCTTCTGTTCCAAAGTATCCCTGATCCAGTGATACCGAATCTCTATGTGCTTCGACTTGGAATGCTGACTTGGATTCTTGCTCAAGTGTATAGCACTCTGACTATCACAATAGACCACGTGTTCCTCCTGCTTTAGGCTAAGTTCCTGTAGGAACCTTTTCATCCAAAGCATCTCTTTACATGCCTCTATAACTGCAATGTACTCGACCTCTATCGTCGACAATGCTACGATCTTCTTTAGCTTGCTCTGCCAAGAAACCGCTCCCCCTGCAAACGTGAATATGAACCCCGATGTAGACTTTATGGAGTCTATGTCACCTGCCACATCTGCATCTGTGTAGCCCTCTAACACAGGTTTATCGTCACCATAGCATAGGCTCAACCTGGATGAGCCTCTTAGATACCGCAGTATCCATTTCACCGCTGCTCAATGCTCTTTACCAGGATTGGCAAGATACTGGCTGACAACACCAACCGCATATACTATGTGTGGGCGTGTACACACCATAGCATACATCAAACTTCTACAACTGACGCGTAGGGTATCTTCTGCATCTCTTCCACCTCTGCCTTTATTTTAAGACACTATCTGTCGCTCAATCTGAAGTGACCATCCAGTGGAGTACTGACCGATTTCGCTGCATTCATATTAAACCGCTCTAGGACTTTCTCAATATACCACTCTTGTGATAGCCAAAGCTTCTGCTGCCTCTATCATGGGTTATTTGCATTCCTAGGATCTATCTAGCCGGGCCCAAGTCTTTTATCGCAAAGGACTTGCCCAACTCCTGTTTCAGTCTGTCAATCTTTTTAATGTCTTTTCCCATGATAAGCATGTCATCAATGTATAACAGCAGAACTAAGAAATCATCATCTGAGAACTTACGTGTGAACACACAGTGGTCCGACTCTGTTCTATCATATCCATGCTTCAACATAAACGAGTCAAACTTCTTGTACCATTACCGTGGAGCTTATTTCAGCCCATACAAGCTCTTCCTCAGTCTACACACCATATGCTCCTTACCCTTGACTTCGAACCCCTCTGGTTGGTGCATGTAGATCTCTTCTTCCAGGTCACCATGGAGAAAGACAGTTTTATATCTAACTGCTTTATCTCCAGATCCATGCTAGCTGCCAACCCAAGCAACACCCGTATGGATGTCATCTTCACCACTGGTGAAAATATCTCCTCGAAGTCTATACCTTTCCTCTGACCGAACCCTTTCACTACAAGTCTGGCCTTGAACTCGTCTGTGAATTCTTCTGCTCAATCTTCTTTCTGAACACCCACTTGTTGCTTAGAGCTTTCTTGCCCTTAGGTAGTTTCACCATATCATAGGTGTGGTTCTTATGCAAGGATTTCATCTCCTCTTGCATAACTTTCAACCACTCCCCCTTATGCTCGTCGGCTAGGGCCTCAGAATAATCTTCTGACTCTCCCCCATCAGTCAGCATAATGTACTCATGCGGCAAGTACCTCTTGGACGGCTGTCTATCCCTAGATGACCTCCTCACCTGTGACTCAACAGGCGAATCAAGTGGGGGTTGCTCCCCTGGTCCATCTTTTGAAGGAACTCTCTCGTCCACTACACCTTGCTGTACTCCCCCGTCATCAGGCACCACGGGAGGAATAATCGGATCCATGTCCTCTAGCTCACCTGAACTAGGCTGGTTCTTCTCTGGCTTACCAATGTCTTCTATACACTGATCTTCAAAGAAAATCACATCTCTGCTCCTGACGAGCTTCCTCTCGGTTGGGTCCCATAATCTGTAACCGAATTTTTTATCACCATACCCCTAAGAACACACACTGCCTAATCTTTATATCGAGCTTGGACCTCTCGCTCTTTGGTACGTGAACGGATGTCCTGCATCCAAACACCCTGAGATGACCATACGATGGATCTTGTCCAGTCCACACCCTCTCAGGTACTTCTCCATTCAACGGGGCTGATGGAGACCTATTTATCAAATACACTGCCGTGTGCATTGCTTCTCCCCTAGAACATCTTGGGCAACTTCGCATGGGATAACATGTATCTGATTATCTCAATAATGGTGCGATTCATTCGCTCAGTTACACCATTATGCTGGGGGGTTTTGGGAACTGTTTATTCATGCCGTATACCCAGGGACTTGCAATACTCATGAAAGTCGCCAATGTATTCACCACCATTGTCAGTGCGGATGCACTTCAATGATCTACCTGTCTCTCTCTCGACCATAGCATGAAACAATTTAAACAGACCAAAGACTTTGTCCTTGGATTTCAAAGCATAAACCCAAACCCTCCTACATGCATCATCTATAAAAGTAACAAAATACAATGCCTCACCCAAGGTTTTTGTCCTCATAGGACCACAAACATCAGAATAAACCAAATCTAATGCATGCACTTTATTAACATGAGAAGCAGATTTAATAAATGAAACTCTATATTGTTTCCCTGATAAACAATTAAGACAGGTTTTGAGAGGTGTACCTGTCACGTTTGGAAGGAGCTGCTTCCTTGCTAGTAGCTGAAGCCCTTTTTCATTCACGTGGTCTAGACGCCTGTGCCATATGTCAATAGCTGAATCTTCCGCTGCGTTCAACCCGCCCTTGCACATACTGACACTTGCCTTGTAAAGGGTGCAACACTTCTTTCCTCTGGCCATGATCAACGAACCTTTGATGAGCTTCCAGCGCCCACCAGCAAACCGACTTTCATAGCTATCATTATCCAACCTTCCCGTCGACATCAAATTGAGGCAAAGGTCTGAGATATGTCTCACATCCTTGAGAACCAATGTGCAGCCCACATCGCTCTTCACACAAATATCACCGACTCCTACGATCTTCGATAAGCCAAAATTTTCCATCTTCATGGTCCCATAGTCACCTGACTTATAACTTGTCAAGAAGTCCCTGCGTGGAGTCGCATGAAAAGAAGCTCCCGAGTCTATCATCTAGTCGGTGTCCTGACTCGTAGCCGTGAGACATACATCATGATCTGCAGAAAGAATAACTATGACGTCGCCATGTAAAGCGACCGCAGTGGAATCTGATTCATCTTCCTTCCCTTTTCCTTTCTTATCATTTTTAGCCTTACGACATTCATGCTTATAGTGACCCTTCTTACCACAATTCCAACATTCAACATCTTTTCTGTTACTCGACTTGCCTCTTGATTTATCTCGGACCTTTCCGCCCTTCCTGTTCTTTCCTCTCCCGCATTCCTGTGTCACAAAGGCCCTTGTTGAGTAGACCCCTGAGACTTCCTCTTTGTCTCCTCATTGAAGAGATAACTAGTTACCTATTCTATGGATATCTTTTCGTCTGGCCCGGAGGTACTTAGAGACACCACCAATGTCTCCCAACTGTCAGGCAATGAACTAAGTAATAGCAAAGCCTGCAATTCACCATTCAGGACCATCTTCATAGAGGAGAGTTGGTTCACTATATTGTTGACCTCATTCATGTGCTCGGCCACAGAACCACCATCCTTGAACTCGAGATTCACAAGTCACATTCTCGGAAAAATTTTATTACCGGCTGTCTTCCTCTCATATAGCCCTTCTAATTTTAGCCATAAGCTAGCGGCTGAGGTTTCCATAGACACATGGTGAAACACTTGTCTAATAAACCCCACCGCCTTTCAGTCCATCCTCTTCCAATCATCATCAGACATATCCTTGAATTTTGCTGATATGCCTAAAATTGGAGAATATAGGTCCTTGCAATAAAGCAAGTCCTCCATCTTAGCCTTCCATATGGTCCAGTTAGAACCATTGAAGCTGATCATCCTTGATGAGCCACCTTCCATAATTTAAAACCGATCCTACCCGTTCAATGAACTTAGCTCTGATACCACTTTGTTGGGGGCCTTGCACAAAACCTTAGGATCTAGCCTCCTAAAACAAACCAGAATTATGGATAATAAAGCAATGAAATAAATCAAAGCATAAATTACACACCACACAAGAGATTTTTACGTGGAAAACCCTCAAAGAGGTGACCTCATCCAGATCTACAATCCACTATGAAGTAGAACATTACAACCTTCTTCACTCACGCAAGAGTGGATAAAACAATAAGAGAAACAAAGAAAAAATAGAGAGATCTAACCGATTCACTACCAAAAAAATGAGCAAAGGCTACGAACTATGAGGTCTATGGCTACGGCTTTAATCTGTTGCTACTTACCTACGGATTTAATCCGTAGCTAAAACATAATTAATTTGTAGCTAAAGCATACCTCCCCATTGGACCTTAAGGGGCTCCATAAGGCCCATTGTAATATATTTATGTTATGTAATCGGTCCATCAATTTTAAAATATTATTTCAATGCGTGAGCCCAATAATTAGAAAGATCAAAAGTCGAAGTGGACCACACCATGAGAAAGAATGAAAAAATAAATCTATATCGTTAATATGTGGTGTGGTCCACATATATGTTATATCTGACTCATTTGTTGGATAAACCGTAAAAATGATCCGTTAAATTGAATGGACGGAGTGAATAATTAACATACACAACGGTGGGCCCCACAAGTTCTGGAATAAATGACCCCTAAAATTTCGTCCGTCCATTCAATCCCGCGCACCTCTCCCGCCCACCCCATTCCAGAAAAGCAAAACCCTCTCTCTGTCTCTGTCGCCCGCCTGCGACGCACCCTCCCAAATCTCTCTCTCTCTCTCTCTCTCTCTCTCTCTCTCTCGCACTCAGCCCTCTCGCGCTCCCTCGCACTCCCTCACCCTCTCTCTATCTCTCAGCCCCTTTTCCCTCTCTGTTTCCCAACCTCTCTGTCTCTCTCATTAGGGTTTTCAAAACCCCCTTTTGCTGCAAGAAGGAGAAGATAAACGGTTACTCTCTCTCTCTCTCTCTCTCTCTCTCTCTCTCTGAGATGGATCAAAAATCCCATTGAAGTTTTGATTGATTGCAGCTGCCGATGGCCACTGATGATAAACGGTTAGTCTCTCTCAAAAACCCCTCTGTTTTTTTTTTCTTCCTTCTATTCCGGATGAACTGATAACCTCTCTCCTAGGTATGAACAAGAACCAACAACTGTTTTCCTGGTGCCAATAAATCTTGTTTGAGTGGACTTGTTTCAATGTCCGTTGGATGATTAGATGCTTTACGCAGCATTGGATGTAAGCCCCAAAAAAGTGGCCTGTGCGGGGCTTCCAAATCCAAGCCAAGACAATGCATGTGTTTGGATTTTGGACGGCATGTAAAACGGAATCTGCATTAGGCAGGCTTCCATGGCAATGTGGTGCAGTTTGCATTTGGTCAACATGTAAAACAGAATCCATGTTATGCAGACATCCAGGCTGAGATGAGTTTCAACTTCGTTGAGCGGAAGAGAAGAAAGGAGAGAAATGGCGTTGAAGGTATGTGGAATTTCTAATTTTCGTCTGTAAATTCCTTCAATTACCTCCAACGATGGAATTTCTAGCTTAGGATTTCGGTTTCTTCTGCAGAGATTTTTTTCGATTTCTCTTTTCTCTTTCCGGTTTTGAATCTCTCTGTTTGAGTACTTACTCCATGTAGAAAACATGGAGAAGAAACTCAGATCAGTTATTTTTTTAGATGAAGAAAATCTCGATCGGTTTTTTTTTTTTTTTTTGGATCTCGAAGAGATGGAACCATTGTTGCATCGATTTTAATGAAATTCCTTCAGATCTAAAGTAATTCCAGACATGCATAGATTAGAAGGGGGATATTGTTCTAGATCTTATCATGAATCGGGCATATTCTTCTTTGGAATCTCTTTAGGGGAAATTTTAACTTCGTTAGACTGGGGACCGAAGTTAGATCTGATGAGAAAGTGTTGAAATCCTGCCGATTTCTGGTAAGATCTTAGGCCTCTAAGTTCTCTTTTCTTTGATTTGTTTTGTACGAATGTTTGGATCTTGTCATCGTTTGGAAATTGGTATTCAGAGCATAAAGCATTGGAATTGTCCAATCTGAAGTAAATGGCCATGATCTGTCCGGTAGAAATGCATGCAAACGCAAGGATGCATCATAGATGTAGGATCAATGTGACATACATTTCGATAACAGGTTACTTAAACTTTCAATTCAAGCTTATGTTTGGATTAGCATAACTAATGATTTGATACATTTGGATGGAAACATGAAGATGAAATATTGGATGTGAGTCAAAATCAGATTAGAGGGAAGCTTCCTTCGTTTCATCTATTACTATCCCTTTGGGTTTTGTGGGTTGGTAACAATTTGCTAGATGGATCTACACCACCTGGGCTCTTTGGGAGTTCCATGCAGCTAGAAGAATTGGATCTCAACAGCAATGGATTTTCAGGTAAAGAAATTGCTGATGATTTTAAGTGCATACACATTATCTTTAATCTACACATCCTTGTTTTGCACAAAGTTTCTGTGGAAAGTAATGCATCGGTTGTATTATGCTTTGTTGGCCTTCTTCTTTTTTTGTCAATTATTTGAATTTGAAATTTTGAATCCAACTTGTGGAGCATGTTTTCTGTATGACAATTTTTTGTTGTATGAGAATCCAAGTAAATTCTTGATGTCTGCTCGTAACTTCAATTTTATTGCATTGGGTTTGGGTGGGTGGACTATTATGAGTTGATGTCAGCTTTTAAATTTCCAATGCAAATTTTCATGGTATTTGAGTTGCTGGCATTATGTTGATTCATTTTCTGACAAGAAACTGTATGAGATGTTTTGTAATGGAAAATTTTCTCACTTCTGTTTTCATATTTTGTAGATATGTAGGGCATTGGCTTACATTCATGGTAATGTTGGAGTATCATACTTGCCATGCAGGCCATGCCTCACTTCAGTAAAAAATAAAAAAATAAAAAAATAAAATAAATAAATAAATAAAAGAAGAAAAGAGGATGAAAGTGAAGTACAGAATTAGGTCAATGGTATGGATCACCCAAAAATGTTCCATGGATCACCAAACAATGTTTGAGACTTGTATGAACGGGCACATCCAGACCCGATAAATCCTCATTGTTTAGAAGAATTTGAACAGGGGCAGATCATGCTTCATAGATTCTGCATGTTTTCACTTGCTAACAAAAACAAGCACATCATTTTTGGAATTGGATTCTCTTCCTCGGCTAATGTAGTTGGGGCTAGAGCCAAGAGGCTCATAGTGGAATGGGCAACTAATGTAAAGGGCTTGAATGATGTTGATTTTTGTTTTTTAGGGGGTTAGAGTCTTTCTGCTATCTCAGCAGCTAGTCTCTTTTCTCTCTTTCCCTGCTTTGTTTTCCTTTTTCCTATTTTAATAAATTCCTCCAGTTGCCTTTTTTAAAAAAAAATGGTAGAAGAATTTCAACCATGGGGCCAATATTTTCAACAGTGAAGATCTTTGGGGCATGACTGATTTATGAAGGAGCCCACCAGATGAAAGGTCTTGGGCATGGAAATGTGGAGCCCGCTTTAAAAAAATAAAAGAAGAAAGAAAGAAAGAAAGAAGCAGTTATGTTTCGCTGAGCGTTGTATGTTTCCAGGACAAGTTAATCCAAAGATTGAAGCTAAGCTGTCCATGCAGAATGGCAACCAAAATGGCACTCTAGAAGACTACACATTCATTGTACGGCTTTTTGGGAAAATTATGATTTAGTGATTACAAGTCTACAGCTACCTTTAACTAAAAAAAGTCACAACACCTGTTATAATGGGAAAGGTCATTCTCCATTGTGTGACAAAAAAAAATGCCTGTTAAAATAAGATCCATTCTTTTGAAGCTAACAGCCATTATATAATGGAATTATGGTCACTTTACGGAAGTTGTTTTCTAACTGTAACTGTGGTATGCTTAGTTTCATAAAGCTGTTTTCAGGAGTTGTATGTTGTTGCCTTGTTGGTTTTGATTTTCTGAATTTCCATACCAGAAAGTTATGAACAACATACATGCACATGAATCCCAATGTAGATATATTGTAATGAGGTCAGAAAAAATAGGAAACTTGCTTTTGGAATGCTACGTGGCATACTGTTATGATGCTGATGTTTTGAAGAGTTATGGTTAGTCTCTCTTACTCCCTCTGTTAGAAATTAAATGAAGATGGAGCCTTCTACTCATTTGATTCATCTCATGTAACTTGGACATCCACATGTGTGCCGATATTGGACATGGTAGCTTGTAAAACTTAGATTGGTTGTCTCAACACAAATATTTAAAATAGTAAAATAATATAGTGTTTAGTATATTATAATGTCAATTGTAACCTTAATAACCAGATTATAGCTTCCTTAACTTTGGGTGGCTGGGCTCCAAACTGCAATTATGTTGCCTTCAAGTTGGGATCGAAAGAAATGTATCTGCAATTTGACAGCTAATTCCCCAAATCACTTGTGCATCCAGATGCAGCCTAAGCATTTTTAAGTATCTCTAGCTGGTTAATCATTATCATTACCTTGGTTGCATTAGTAGGAGCTGAAACTAATTGCATTGCACATGTCACAACTACTATGCAAAATCACCCACGAACACGTGCATATGACTAAGCCTACCAAAATTTTTAAACTCTTATTTGCTTAGTGCTACCATTTAATAAATAATATTCTGTGATGTTTCTTTTTATTTGAATGGTCAATATTCTGTCACTGCAAAATGTAGTATCATTTCTAAGCCTAAACGAGTTCCATTTTAATTTCATGTTCTTTAGGGAATAAAAAAATACAGAAGCGCGTCGTCATCAAATCAAGGAAGATATCGGGGCTGGAGGAGGCCATGCGAATTAGGAGGTTATGTCAATTTGGTACTAGATTCAGAAGTATCTTGAATAGAACAGAACTTGAAAGCTAACGAAAGCTAAGGAATAAAAACTTGTTGAAATTGAGTCAACAGTCTGAGCTTTTTAGGCCCATGATGTATTGTCATTTCTTGTTTTAATAAATTGAAAACATTTGAATGGACAATTGAAAACAGAACTCATTGAAATGAAAGCAAAAAATCATTGTCAAGGAATGTTTATTCATTGTGACTTTTGAACCATGGTGTAACCCTGATTGTTTCCATCCAATGAATGGTTTTGAGTATCGTACTATTGCTATATGTAGGCCCCATCTAGCGGTTTGTAAGGCGGAGGGGCAAGATTTAACATGTTCGAATAAAATCTGGAGAATGAAACAGCATGACAAGAACTTGACAGAAAAAAAAAAACTTGATTGACAAGAAATAGAAAGACATTGCAGTTGAAAGAAGGGATCATTAGGTGTGTAGACTATCATATTCGATGTATGCATATCAGCTCTTGCAACCTCCCAAGTCCTACCTGGGGACGCATTTTAAAACTATCTTCAGATAGGCACTGAGGTAAGAGTACAATGCCTTAGATTGTGAGATAAAATGAGCAGTTGCAGTTATCACAAACACAAATAATGGTGTACAGTTGAAACAGGCCCAACGATTGTGTTTGGGCATCTATAATACCCAGGGCCAACAGGGTGCCTGAGCCTCAAAGCATGTTGAGATAAAACAGGAAATCCTTTTGTTTTTTAATAGGAATCGCATTGATTTGCAAGGTGATTATAGCTGAAATAGTCATTACGTGGGCTGTTGGACACTTTGATGTGTAAGTATTTCTGATGTAGATAGGCAACATCCTTTGTTTCCTATGACTGATACAAACTACAGGATGTTTTTATGTTGATAGATGCTAGCTCCTTTTTGTACTACAGCCCTGTTGATAGGCTGTGTCAAGGATGATTGGGGTTCTGTACCTCTGTTATGTGGTAAGAGCAATTGGAGTCTTATGGAATGGATCAGTTGTACCTTTGTTATGTGGTACGCTCTGGATCTTAAATCATTTATATTGTCTATGGTTTTTATGCTCTTTTCAGTTTCTTGATCATGTAACCTAAAAACTATTTGAGAGTTGTTTGTGTTTAGGAGTGTAAGATCATATATCATGTAATGTCAGCGGTGGTCTCTTTATACTTTATATCATATGCATTTGGTCTCAAGATCCTGGTTAACTCTTTTGTGAGTAGTTTTGGACCTGAGCAATTCTAACAATACCTCTCGAGTTTGGACCTGAGCAATTCTGAACAATACCTCACGAAATACAGATGACTCTTTGCCATTCATAGATAAACTTTGCCATTCCGCC
>JAJHSJ010000017.1:1556418-1595553 GCA_021015155.1 Magnolia officinalis | reverse complement strand
TTGTGCATTATGATGGCTACTTTCTCGCCCGACTGAGTTAATATGGTCTTGGCCCTTGGAATTATATAAATGGCTCAGATCTTCCCATAACAATATTGATCCAAAATTTCTGTGACCCCAAAAAGATTTTAAATGGTAGGGCGTTGGAATCCCATTGCTTTTTACAGTACGGTCAAAATTTTGGATTTGTCTAATTTTTTCCGCTCAAGCTTTACTAAGGAGCTTGCCAAGTGGATGAACGTCTGGATATAACTAATACCTCATGATGGGACCCACCGAAGTTGATGATGTCAACACACTAGCCAGGTCGGTGGTGTGTCCCCGTACAGTTTAACAGTGGCATTAAAAATGTTTCAACGGTTGTGACTAAATCACAACTGTTTCCCAAAGTTTAGATTTGAATCCATGTCATTTTCAACTAAAATGATCTTGGAAAGCAAATGGACGGGATGAATTTATCACAAACATCACGATGAACCCACTTAGCATCCCAGCGCAGGATCTTCTGCGAAAAGGCTTTAGCAGGAAATCCCCGTTGCTGTGAGGGAGCATTTTCCTGGACATGGATTTCCTGCGGAGCCTTTTGCAGGAAGGTCCTGCGCTTGAAACTTAGGTGGGTTCCACCGTGATGGTTTTTCAGAAATCCAATCAGTCCGTCCGTTTTGTGAGCTCATCTTAGAAGATGAAACCAAGAAAGATAAAAGACTCAAGTTGGCCGTACTTAAGGAAAAAAGTGGTTAAGGAAATTTCTACAGTTGAACCTCTCTAGGTTCTAGGGTAATGTTTACATGACATCCATGCCGTTAGTAACGTCATTTGTATTGGGATGAACTGAAAACATAAATAATAGTATGATTCAAAACTTTTTTTGGGCCCACGAATATTTCAAACTATGGACGTTCAATATCACGTTTTGGGCTCACTTGAGCATTGGATACCGTTCATTTTTGGCCTTATATTCTAAAATGAACTCAAAAAATGTATAGACAAAGGATTTCTCACAAATACGACAGTGGCCCCACCTGGGCTCCCAGATCAGGAACTTCCTGCGAAAGGCTTTCTCTGGAAATCCGCGTCCCATTTTTAGTTACTCCTGCGCCCCAGTATTTAAGTTTCTCCTCGTCTTCTTTCCATCCCTACCACTTCCCAACGATTTATTTACATCCCTACCACTTCCCAACGGGTTTTGATGAGCATTCAATTTCTACATCTTCTTCCTTTTTTCATTATAAATCAATCCGATTGAGCGGAACGTAAATACCCCACTTCCTATATCGTAACTAAAAATGCAGAATCCTTCCCGTGCATTGAGCAGCCATGAGTTTCAGAACAAGAAAGATATGGAGACAACCACCGGTTCCTCAAACCCCATCCTCAAATGGACGGAACTAGTTCATTCCACACCGTCTAATTGGAGCAAATTGAGCTGGGATTTCATGCATCTCTCTTTCTCTAGAGAAGTGTAGGAAAGGTCGGATTTTTTTGGCAGTGGCATTGTGGTAGCGTTGGAGGCTCGGGTTGGTCCTACATCGGTGAAAGTAAGAGGAAATATATAGAGAAACCTTCCTCTGCATTGAGTAGGCATCAGTTTCAGAGCAAGAAAGCCATGGAGAAAGGCAATGACAGAATCAGTCAACTGCCCGATGCCGTGCTTCATTACATCCTTTCCTTGATGCCGATGAAATTCATGGTAAGAACAAGCATTCTCTCAAGGAGATGGAGCAGCTTGTGGAAAGACATCTGGGCCTGTGCCACTGCTATGGACTTTGGTGTTGAATTCGCAACTGGCCAAACGCCAAAAGAATTCGCGTGGACAGTTAACCGATATCTACAACTACACAAAACCAAAGAGATTCAGATGTTTCGGTTCTCACTACTTCCATGCAATATGTCATATGCTGAGAAATGGGTCAAATTCGCAGTAGCAAAAAGAGCCAAGGAGCTTGATATCTGATGGGGATTTTCTCCTCATTGTTCGGTTCGATGAAATCGAACAGGTTTCGATAGAATCGATAATTGTAGGTTTTTTCACTGCTGGTTGCTGGACTGCTTTTGGTCCTGTCAATATCATCGATAGACTTTCAATCAAATGATGTCGAGGCTGTCATCGAGAGTGGCTCGATGACATCGATAATTGTTGGAATTTCCACCCCTGGTCAC
This sequence comes from Magnolia officinalis, assembly GCA_021015155.1. Taxonomy (NCBI): domain Eukaryota; kingdom Viridiplantae; phylum Streptophyta; class Magnoliopsida; order Magnoliales; family Magnoliaceae; genus Magnolia; species Magnolia officinalis. Next base: position 1,593,393 of record JAJHSJ010000017.1, on the reverse strand, counting down.
TGGACAGTTTTTGTCCCGTCTCGATATCATCGAGAGACCTTCAGATGATATCGAGGCTGTCATTGAGAGTGGCTTGATGGCATCGAAGATTTCCGCAGATGCGATTGCGGAAACGTAGATTTTGCAGATTTTGTTTCCTATTTGGATTCTACCTCTTTCTATACTTATATAAAGGGGTGTATCCGGGATTGGGGTGTATTTCAGGGCATTCTAAGTTTCCTAAAGGTTTTCTAGGAGGGCTTAGGGCTATCAAAAGGTGAGAGAGAGAGAGAGAGAGAGAGAGGAAGCTTGTGGAAGGGAGATTCTGCTCGTAGAGGTGATCTACTTCGCAGTCCACGTCTCAGCGCTTGTACGTCCTCGTGATCGGTGAGATCTCTCCGTTTTCTTTTGTTTCTCTTATCATTTATCCACTCCTGCGTGAGTGAAGAAGGTTTGATCCAAGCGGTGTGTGCTTGTGATCGGTTATAACGCTCTGCTTTATAGTGGATTGTTGATCTAGACGAGGTCCCGTGGTTTTTACCTCTTCGAGGGTTTTTCACATAAAATTCCTTGGTGTGGTATGGTTTATGTTTTGAATTATTTTATTGCATTATTATTCCATAATTCTGGTTTGTTTCAGGAGGCTAAATCCTAAGGTTTTGTGCAAGGCCCCCAACAAAGTGGTATCAGAGCTAAGTTCATTGAACGGGTAGGATCAGTTTTGAATTATGGAAGGTGGCTCATCAAGGATGATCAACCTCAATGGTTCTAACTAGACCATATGGAAGGCTAAGATGGAGGACTTGCTTTATTGCAAGGACCTATATTCTCCAATTTTAGGCATATCAACAAAATTCAAGGATATGACTGATGATGATTGGAAGAAGATGGACCGAAAGGTGATGGAGTTTATTAGACAATGGTTAGATGATTTTGTGTTCCACCATGTGTCCACAGAAACCTCAGCCGCTAGCCTATGGCTAAAATTACAAGGGCTGTATGAGAGGAAGACAACCGGTAATAAGATTTTTTTGATAAGACAACTTGTGAATCTCAAGTTTAAAGATGGTGGTTCTATGGCCGAGCACATAAATGAGGTCAGTAATATAGTGAACCAACTCTCCTCTATGAAGATGGTTCTGGATGATGAATCGCATGCTTTGCTATTGCTTACTTCATTGCATGACAGTTGGGAGACATCGGTAGTGTCTCTAAGTAACTCTGCGCCAGACGGAAAGATATCCATGGAACAAGTAACTAGCTGTCTCTTCAATGAAGAGACAATGAGGAAGTCTCAGGGGTCTACTCAGCAAGAGACTCTTGTGACACAAGAACAGGGGAGAGGAAAGAACAGGAAGGGCGGGAAGGCCCAAGATAGATCAAGAGGCAAGTCAAGTAACAAAAAAGATGTTGATTGCTGGAATTATGGCAACAAGGGCCACTACAAGCATGAATGTCGTGGTAAGAAGAACGACAAGAAAGGAAAATGGAAGGAAGATTAATCAGATTCCACTGCGGTCGCTTCAGATGGCGACGTTGTAGTTATTCTTTCTGCAGATCATGATGTATGTCTCACGGCTACGAGTTAGGACACCGACTAGGTGATTGACTCGGGAGCTTCGTTTCATGCGACTCCACGCTGGGACTTCTTCACAAGCTACAAGTCTGGTGACTATGGGACTGTGAAGATGGGAATTCTGGCGTATCGAAGATCATGGGGGTCGGTGATATTTGTGTGAAGACCGATGTGGGCTGCACATTGGTTCTCAGGGATGTGAGGCATATCCCAGACTTTCGCCTCAACATGATGTTGACGAGAAGGTTGGATGATGATGGCTATGAAAGCCGGTTTGCTAGTGAGCGTTGGAAACTCATCAAGGGTTCGTTGATCGTAGCCAGAGGAAAGAAGTGTTGCACCCTTTACAAGGTAAGTGTTAGTATGTACAAGGGTGGGTTGAACGCAACAAAATATTCAGCTATTGACATGTGACACAGGCGTCTAGGCCACATTAGTGAAAAAGGGCTTCAGCTACTAGCGAGGAAGCGACTCCTTCCAGACGTGACAAGTACACCTCTCAAAACCTGTCTTGATTGTTTATCAGGAAAATAAATAGAGTTTCATTCATTAAATCTGCTTCTCATGTTAGTAAAGCACATGCATTAGATTTGGTTTATTCTGATGTTTGTGGTCCTATGAGGACAAAAACCTTGGGTGGGGCATTGTATTTTGTTACTTTTATAAATGATGAATCTAGGAGAGTTTGAGTTGTTTAAATTGTTTCAGGCTATGGTCGAGAGAGACATGTAGACCGTTGAAGTGCATCCGCACTGACAATTGTGGTGAATACATTGACGACTTTCATGAGTACTGCAAGTCCCTGGGTATACGGCATGAACAAATTGTTCCCAAGACCCCCCAGTATAATGGTGTAGCTGAGCGAATGAATCGCACCATTGTTGAGAGAATTAGATGCATGTTATCCCATGCAAAGTTGCCCAAGACATTCTGGGGAGAAGCAATGCACACGACAGTGTATTTGATAAACAGGTCTCCATCAGCCCCGTTGAATGGAGAAGTGCCTGAGAAGGTGTGGACTGGACAAGATCCATCGTACAGTCATCTCAGGGTGTTTGGATGCAGGACATCCGTTCACGTACCAAAGGAAGAGAGGTCCAAGCTCGATATGAAGATCAGGCAATGTGTGTTCTTAGGGTACGGTGATGAAAAATTTGGCTACAGATTGTGGGATCCGACCTAGAGGAAGCTCGTCAGGAGTAGAGATGTGGTTTTCTTTGAAGATCAGTGTATAGAAGACATTGGTAAGCCAGAGAAGAACCAGCCTAGTTCAAGTGAGCTAGAAGACATGGATCCGGTTATTCCTCCCATGGTGCCTGATGACGGGGGAGTACAACAAGGTGCAGAGGATGAGGGAGTTCCTACAGAAGATGGACCGGGGGAGCAACCCCCACTTGATCCACCTATTGAGCCACAGGTGAGGAGGTCATCTAGGGATAAACAGCCGTCCAAGATGTACTCGCCGCATGAGTACATTATGTTTACTGATGGGGGAGAGCCAGAAGATAATTCTGAGGCCCTAGCCGACGAGTATAAGGGGAAGTGGTTGAAAGCTATGCAAGAGGAGATGAAATCCTTACATAAGAACCACACCTATGACATGGTGAAACTGCCTAAGGGCAAGAAAGCTCTGAGCAACAAGTGAGTGTTCAGAAAGAAGATTGAGCAGAAGAATTCACAGATGAGGTTCAAGGCCAGATTTGTAGTGAAAGGGTTCGGTCAAAGGAAAGGTATAGACTTCGAGAAGATATTCTCACTAGTGGTGAAGATGACATTCATATGGGTGTTGCTTGGGTTGGCGGCTAGCATGGATTTGGAAATAAAATAGTTAGATGTTAAAACTGCCTTTCTCTATGGTGACCTGAAAGAAGAGATCTACATGTACCAACCAGAGGGGTTCGAAGTCAAGGGAAAAGAACATATGGTGTGTAGGCTGAGGAAGAACTTGTATGGGTTGAAACAAGCTCCACGGCAACAATACAAGAAGTTCGACTCATTTATGTTGAAGCATGAATATGACAGAACGGAGTCGGACCACTGTGTGTTCACGCGCAAGTTCTCAGATGGTGATTTCCTAGTTCTGCTATTATACGTTGATGGCATGCTCATCATGGGAAAAGGCATCAAGAAGATAGACAGGCTGAAACAGGAGTTGGGTAAGTCGTTTGCGATGAAAGACTTGGGCCCGGTTAAAAAGATTCTAGGAATAGAGATAACCCGTGACAGATGCAGCATGAAACTTTGGCTGTCACAAGAGCGGTATGTTGAGAAAGTCCTAAAGCAGTTCAATATGAATGCAGCGAAGCCGGTCAGTACTCCACTGGATAGTCACTTCAGATTGAGCGACATGCAGTGTCCCAAGACGAAGGCAGAGGTGGAAGAGATGCAGAAGATACCCTACTCGTCAGCTGTTGGAAGTTTGATGTATATTATGGTGTATACACGCCCAGACATAGCATATGCGATTGGTGTTGTCAGCCGGTATCTTGTCAATCCTAGCAAAGAGCATTGGGCAGCGATGAAGTGGATATTGCGGTATCTAAGAGGCTCATCCAGGTTGAGCCTATGCTATGGTGATGGTAAACCTGTGTTAGAGGGCTACACAGATGTAGATATGGCAGGTGACATAGGCTTCAGGAAGTCTACATCGGGGTTCATGTTCACGTTTACAGGGAGAGCGGTTTTTTGGCAGAGCAAGCTATAGAAGGTCGTAGCATTGTCGACGACAGAGGCCGAGTACATTGCAGTCACAGAGGCATGTAAAGAGATGCTTTGGATGAAAAGGTTCCTACAGGAACTTAGCCTGAAGCAGGAGCAGCACGTGATCTATTGCGATAGTCAAAGTGCTATACACTTGAGCAAGAATCCAAGTCAGCACTCCAAGTCGAAGCACATAGAGGTTCCGTATCATTGGATCAGGAATACTTTGGAACAGAAGGTGTTACAGCTTGAGAAGGTCCACACGGATGATAATGGGTCAGACATGATGACCAAAGCTTTGCTCAAGGGCAAGTTTGAGGTTTGTAGAAACCGGGCTGACTTGAAGAAGGTGGATTCCTCCTAAGTAGAAAATGGAGAGATTTGATGGGGATTTTCTCCTCATTGTTCGGTTTCGATGAAATCGAACAAGTTTCGATAGAATCGATAATTGTAGGTTTTTTCACTGCTGGTTGCTGGACTGTTTTTGGTCCTGTCGATATCATCGAGAGACTTTCAGATGATATCGAGGTTGTCATCGAGAGTGGCTGGATGGCATCAATAATTGTTGGAATTTCCACCCCTGGTCACTGGACAGTTTTTGTCCAGTCTCGATATCATCGAGAGTGGCTCGATGACATCGAAGAGTTCTGCAGATGCGATTGCGGAAACGCGGATTTTGTAGATTTTATTTCCTATTTGGATTCTACCTCTTTCTATACTTATATAAAGGGGTGTATCCGGGATTGGGGTGTATTCTAGGGCATTCTAAGTTTTCTAAAGGTTTTCTAGGAGGGCTTAGGGCTATCAAAAGGTGTGTGAGAGAGAGAGAGAGAGAGAGAAAGAGAGAGAGAGAGGAAGCTTGTGGAAGGGAGATTCTGCTCATAGAGGTGATCTACTTCGCAATTCACGTCTCAGCACTTGTACATCCTCGTGATCGGTGAGATCTCTCCGTTTTCTTTTGTTTCTCTTATCGTTTATCCACTCCTACGTGAGTGAAGAAGGTTTGATCCAAGCGGTGTGTACTTGTGATCGGTTGTAACGCTCTGCTTTATAGTGGATTGTTGATCTGAACGAGGTCCCGTGGTTTTTACCTCTTCGAGGGTTTTCCACGTAAAATTCCCTGGTGTGGTGTGGTTTATGTTTTGATTTATTTCATTGCATTATTATTCCATAATTCTGATTTGTTTCGGGAGGCTAGATCCTAAGGTTTTGTGCAAGGCCCCCAACAATATCAACTTTCATCGAACTACGTATTAACATAGACTCGAATTTGTGCCTTGTAAATTGCTCAACTCCATCTTTAGTTGTGATTCTATAACCCATTTAAATTTGAGTTGCTGCTATTTTCGCCGGAAGTTGAATTTCCAAGGTTATTCATACCTCAAAGCGCTCCACTTAATAACTGTTAGAGTCACAAATGTCCTGTTTGAAAGCGTGCTTTCAAATTGCCCGCTACTGGAGGAATTGATTTTAAGTAATTGCTATGGTTTGACTCGTCTCAAGGTTTCCTCTCCGGATCTGCCACTCAAGAGATTGACAGTGGTCGACTGTTGGGATGCCAATGAGATTGAGATTTTTGCTCCGAATCTCCTGTCATTCCGTTTCTATGGTAATTTTATTACTATGTATTTCAAGAACATTTCAAGTTTAGTGGATGTCTTTCTTAATGGTATATGTGGAACTGAGACGCTTAATGTTAAGTGGATAACTGTTCTGCACTATCTTGGACATATAAAAATTCTGACATTGTGTGATGTCTCACTTAAGGTATATGTTCATTCTTACTCTTCTATGGAATTCTTAATATTTTTAGTTTGTGCCACAGAAACCTCTACAATCATTTCTAGGATATTGATATGCATCCGGTGAGGCCCACATTCTAGTTTGACTTGGTTAAAAATCAGTATGTTGGAGGGATTCAAATTATGAAACATTGCACCGTTCGAAAAGAAAACAGAGAGAAGTGCATGCTAATGAGTGGACCGGCCTGGAATTTTTAACCAAGTCATCTACACAGCGGGACCCACTTGATGTATGGTTCCTAGAGGTATCTATTAGGCATGGCACAACTCGTTAGTAATGTTACTTTTATGTTACTAAAGTCTTTATTTTGATTCTGCACAGAAGGTAAGTATACTGGAGAAACGTAGATCTGAAGATTTGCCTATTACATTCCACAATTTGCAAGAATTGCAGCTATTGATGGATTGGGATAGTGATAGTTATCTGCCCTGCACCTATAGCTTCTTCAAGAACTGTCCATGTCCTTGTCTAGAGAAGCTTTTCATTCAAGTAGGTCTACATATTCTCTTGCTGTAATTTCAGTTTCCATTTAATTTCTTTGAAGATTTTCAGCTGACATCCTAACCATAAATGAGATGTGCTTTACTTATAGATTAACCTGCTGCAAAAAGGAGGCCAATCAATTCATTTGGTGGGCCACAAATGTAAAATTGTTTAATCTTTCTTAGCTGTCATCAAGGGCAAAACAATAGTGATTATAGATGGTTTATGTTATAAAATAGGTCCGTGGGAACCCGTGGATATCCCAAAATAACATGGCAAGGATCTCAGAAAAACCCAATTGACAATTAATGATTGTCAGTCCCGTAACACCTATCACCTTGTCAGGGCTTCAATTTCATCAAAGCATCTGGCGGCCCACCTGATGCATGACCAGTAACTGCTTTTCAGTTTAGCAAATCTCATTTTGAATACAATCTTCTCATAGCGCTGCTTATTTATGATATCTTTATTTTTTATGCGAATTTGAAGCTATCGTCTCGCATGAAGGACTCTGGAAGAATTTACGGGTGCGAGGAACTGCCATCAGAGGACACTCCGGATATGGTGTTTGGCAATTTAAAGGTGATAAAAATGAATGATTGTAAAGGGCTTAAGGATGAAATGCAGCTGGTGAAATTTTTCCTAGAGAAGGCTATCGTACTCGAGTCTTTTGTTTTGGTAGCTCCTAAGGAAGCTGTATGGAATGATTCTGCATCAGAGCCTAAATTCACCATTGCACCATTGAGTATTCTTCGTGAGCAGTTATTGATCTTGGCAAAGGCATCATCATTATCAGATGCTCAGATATTGATATGTGAATATTTGGATGACAATGAAGCTTTAGCACCAACTCATACTGAAATTTACCATAAGCGTATGTTTGAATCCCAAGAGGAATTTATGGAGTAAGTTAGGGTTGGATTTGGTTATGCTCCATGAATGCTTTGCATTTGATTGCACTATACCATCCAGCCAGTCAATAGACTTTTGGTATCAGGTTGTCAGTTTGGAGAAGTTGGTCACTGTAATGTAGACCATGTATTTTGTATCTTGTAATTCCTCTTGTTTTAAATTATTGATCTTGCAATTCCTTTTCTTTCATCATATATATATTGAGTGAGGCTCACTTTCATCCTAATGAGATCACATTATCAATGGTTTTCATGGCATATAAACATCATGGTGGTTCCAGTGAGGTTTCAATTGTAAGCATTCCACACCTTTAGTGTGGCGAGGTTTGGATCCACCCAATTTTATGCTGAGCTTAAATAAAATAGCTTATGGACGAAATCTATCTCACTAAGAGACTCTGTTCGGCATTGCAGCTTTTTACGCCCCCACATGTATATTAGGTAATGTCGAGGAGAGGAATCGAACCCACACCTGCAGGGAGCAAATTCACGGTGACGGCTGCTCGCCCAAATCTCCTTGGGTATTTTTGTTATTATCAGAAGTTGTTAATTTAATTTTTATTATTCATTGACATTTTTATTATTAATTAGTATTGATTAATTTTGATGTAAAATTAAGGTGATTCAGACCCGTTAGACCTGACCAAACCCATTACACCCATTTAAAAGTGAGTCTGATTTAAGGTTTGGATATCCCTTGACCAAATCCTTATGGTTCGACCCATTTATAAATGGGTTTGGGTAAATCTACCTCTGCCAAATTTATACCCATTTATAAATGGGTCTAATGGGATTAACTCAGACCTAACCCAGCCAATTCGGTAAAAGGGCTAAAATTTGAACTCGGACCCCTTTAGTAAATGAGTGGGTCTGGTTTTGGCTAAACTTAACTTCAAACTCAACCATTTACGTCCTAGTTTTATCCTGTGAGTCCCACCTGATATTTCAATCCATGATCCTGTTTGGTGAATGTGATTGAGTGTGATTAGATGGTATTGAAATGAAAATACCATCATTTAAATCCCATGTCATGTTCGTTTTCTTTAATAAGAACTAGGTTTATAACATCTGGGCGGGTTGGGATGCAATCCGCATCCCTATAATTGGGACCTCGAGGAGTAACGGCCGGGTCTAACGGGTCACACCACAAAAAGCAATGTTGATGAACGCCTACCATTAAAACTTTCATGGAGGTTAAGGAAATTTTGGAGTAAGCTAATATTTGTGTTTTCCCATCATCCAGGTCTGCTATGAACAGGTTGGATGGAAAATAAACATCATGGTGGGCCCTATGAAAATTTCAACGGTCAATGTCATTGCCTCTATTGCTTTCTGTTGTGGTCCACATAAGGTTTGGATCTTCTTCAATTTTGGGCCCATGCCATAAAACAATCACGCAAAATGGATGGATGGTGTGGATCTAACACATACATCAAGATGAGGTCTAATGAACTTGTTGACATCAACACACTAGAAAAGTCTATAATATTTGTAAACAGTGTTTTCCATAGATGATGGGTTTTTGCTTATTTCACAGTTGAATCCAAATATAATTTTAAATAAACCTTAAGATTTATCTTTTCAAAATTTATATTCTATGTTGATGCAAAAAATTGGTCCACCCTTTTTCAACCTTCGAGTACTTGCACAGGAAGAAGACAAATGAAACCCTAGCTAGAGCAGGAGACCATCCGATGCCAAGTTAGACTAGGAATTTGAGTCTGGTAGTATTGAGGAGTTTTTGGTGAGAGATTATGTGTACCTTTTCATGTAGATGGACCCCTTATTTATAGTGTAGGCAGGTTAGAGTCAGTTCGTGATCTTAGGCACAATCTTAGCGTATGTTTCTCAACCGTTACACGAGATTTATGTAAGTAATAAGTGTTGACGTAGTTGACCCTAGAATCATGCAACAGGTGGTCGGAGCCGACCTGAGCTGAACACGGGACCGACCTGAGCCGAACACTTGATTGCTCAGGCTGAAGTCGAGTTGAGCCAATCCATCGGCTAATCGGACAGATTTCCATGATCAGCTCAAAACGAATTTCTACACTGATCATCATTGATCGACTCCTTGTGTACCTCGATCTGTCTATGTTCTGAGCATAGGGAGCAGACCTATCTCCTCGGCGATACCTACTGTTCTTAATAGACCATCCCCTTGATCTCGCTGAGCTGATCAATCTTCTGATCATGTACATCCGGACGACTCTTGGAGATGTATAGATAAGCTTGGTCAAAGTTCGGACAGTTAAGCTTGGTCGAAGCTCAGAAATACACGGTGCCGAGGACTAGGCTTGGGAGTGCAAAGTTTACCTTTTTTCTAGAATGATCTAAGACAGTTGTTCAGGAGCACTTTGGTCCAGAAGTATGTGCTCGTGAGTCCGAGCTGACCCCATGGGTGGTCAAACCATTTTTACCCACAATAGAAACCCCTTACTTCTTGAGTTCACGATGCAAGCTCGGGAAGTAAGTTGGTGGAATGAGGTCGGGTGAACGAGCTGCTTCACATTCATTACCAGTGGACGAAAAGGCAGGAAGATAGAGGAAAATCTATAATGATGGTCTGGCACGATCAAGGCATCATACTCTACTGCAACAACTTTTTTGACTTTTGGCTCGGTGGTGTGTACGCGTGGCGCTGCTCGGGAATTTGGATCGTTGGAGCGAATAGGGAGCCGCACGTGTAAAGTGGTGGGCGCTAAGACGTCTCTTCGTCTACAGCATTTAAAGCTCGCCATTAAAGCCCGCAGTTGAGAAGGCTTATAAAAGTGGAGAACCCCACTGACAGCTCAACTATTTGCATTTTGTATTTCCTTTCACTGCTTCAAATCTCCTGGAGTAGGCGATTTCCGATGAGTTCTTCATCTTCTCCGGCTATTGTTTCCTTTGCTCCCATCCTTCTTTTTATTGGTTTTTTCCTTTCCTCGGCCCGATATGTCGGATTTGTTGGAAGAGGAACGAGAGATCTATGCATTTGAAGGCAATTCAGACCAGGGAAGCATCGATTCCTGGTTTAGGGTCTCGTCGGAACCATTTTCTCTGGTTCTGTTGGGAATCATGTAGGGAGAGGCTTCCCCCTTGCCTGTAGGAAGGCTGCTCAGGGCTGAGCAACTAGCCGATGTCAATCCTAGGGGGTCGATCCTGAAGGAGGCAGCCTTGGCCAGGATTCGTTCGGAATATCAGATTCTGGATTTCGCATGGATCCAAATTCTAGCTCCTTACAAAGTCCCTGGGGATCTGGCAGAAGGGGAAATAGCCATCTTCACTGTCGCTCTCCGGTGCGGACATCAACTTCCGCTTCACCCATTTGTGAGGGCCATGATGGTTCGTCTAAGGTTAGCCCTGGGTCAACTTATCCAGAATGCATGAAAGGCGCTTCTAGGAACGTACATCCTCTGGTTTCAGCTTAGGAACAATGATCTGACGCCTGAGGAATTCATATATCTGTACCAGACCAAGCACAATCCTGTGCAGCCGTGCTGATACTACTTCTCAGTAGGGGTGTACATTGAGTCGAACCGAGTTGAGCTGGCCTCAACTCGACTCGGCTCAGCCACTAATTGACCCCAACTCGAACACGGCTCGGGCCAGTTCGAGTCGAGTTCACCTGTGCAGCATTTTCACAAACACATGGACTGCACCTTCAAAATCTCACTGTTTTACATACATCAGCAGTTGTTTTACAGGTATTTTATCAAACACCTTATAAGCAACATAAAAATCAAGAAAAAAATGGTATTTGTTTCATATACATACCTTCCTTGCCACCGGCCACGCTTCGTTGAGTCATTTCATCAAACACTTGGTGAGCAACATGAATATCAAAGTTACCGAGTCACCGAACTGGTTTGATCCGAGTTCGATTCGATTTGGGTTCGATCTGAGTCGAGTCGAGCTAGGGCCAGCTCGAACTTGGCTCGAACTCATTTTCGAGCTCAAAAAATCGGCTCAACTCAACTCGAACTTAGCTTCGAACCGAGTCGATTCGACTGAGCTAACCAAGCTAGCTCGGTTAGTGTACACCTCTACTTCTCAGCATGGACGAACAGAGGTCGGAGCCTCATCGTCAATCTCCTGAACTCTAACAAGGATTGGAATGATAAATGGTTTTAGGCGTCGAGAGAGTAGGAGACGCCTGCTAATGAGCTAGATCATTTGCGAGTTAGGGTCCCCACCAAGTTTTGTGAGTCCCATCATGAGGTATGTGTTATATCCAAACTGTCCATCCATTTGGCGAGCTCGCTGTAAGGCATGAGCTAAAAAATAAGACAGATCTAAAGATAAAGTGGATCAAATTGCAAAAAGATGTGGGGGATTGAATGTTTACCATTAAAACCCTTTTGGGGTCATAGAAGTTTCGGATCAATATGAAATTTGTTTTTCCTCTTCATCCATGTATTTGTGACCTTATGAACAGATTAGATGGAAAATAAATGTTACGGTGGGCCCTGCGATTTTTTCAACGGTGAAAATCATTATCCACGCTGTTATTTTTGGTGTGGTCCATTTGAGTTATGGATATGATTCATTTTTTGGCTAATGCTTTAAAATGATCTCGAAAATTTGATTAACAGTATGGACATAATAAATACATCATTGTGAGACCATGTAACTTTGATCTCCTTTGAACCATTCGTACAACTTGTAGCTGGGCGCTCGTCTTCCCACGACACGTATCTACATCAGTTATATAGATATAGCTGGTGTGTGGTACACCAGCCAATCCGCGTCCTTACATGTGATATAGTGACATTTCCTACCAAAGCCTTTGCCGGGAATTGCCTACACTAGAAACCTACGTGGGGCCCACTGTGATGTTTGTGAGAAATTCACCCCGTTCATTAGTTGGTTGAGATCATTTTAAGACATGAGGCCAAAAAAGAGCCATATCCAATATTCAAGTGGGCTGAAAAAGTGAAGATTGAACGTCTATAGTTGAAATGTTCGTGGGGCCACATAAATTTTTAATCAGGTTTATATGTGTGTTTTCAGTTCATCTCAGTAGAAATTATGTTATGAGCGGTATATATAGATGACATGTAAACATTAATGTGGAGCCCATAGAGGTTTCAGCGGTAGGAATTTCACTACCCACCTTATCCTTTAATGCGGCCCACTTCGCTCTTGAATCCTCTAATTTTTGTTCTCAAATCTTAAAATTAGCCCACAAAGTGGATGTACAGGGTACATTCCTAACAAACATAATAGTAGACCTCACGTAACCTTACGGAACTTCCTAAGAAAAGCTTTAGTAGAAAATGACCACGTCTAGAGAAGGGACGCGGATTGCGTCCTACCCCCGCCCGTCTCTAGCCCCAAACGGGCAGTTCTGTGAGTGGGCCCAATATGATCTATCTATACATCTAAGCCGACAATCCCTTTTCTCATATCATTTTAAGGCATGAACACAAAAATGAGGTAGATCCAACGCTTAAGTGGACCACACCAAATAATAAGCTTGGTTGCATTAAATGCACATAGCATTAAATGTCAGTTACATTAAATGCAATAGTCATCTTTGGTGTGGTCCATTTGACCGTTGGATCTGCCTCGTATTTGTGTTCATGCCTTAAAATGATATAAGAAATGGGATTGACGGCTTGGATGTACAGATACATTACGGTGGGCCTCCCCACGGAACTGCCCGTTTGGGGCTAGAGATGGGCGGGACCACACCTATCTCATTTTAAGCCGTCAATCCCTTTTCTTATATCATTTTGTGTTCATGCCTTAAAATGATATGAGAAAAGGGATTGACGGCTTAGATGTACAGATAGATCACAGTGGGCCCACTCACAGAACTACCCGTTCGAGGCTAGAGACGGGCAGGGGTAGGACGCAATCCGCGTCCCTAGAGAAGATAGTGCGACAAAGCGGACGCGGATTAAATACTGAAAAGGTCAGTAGCCAAATCGCTACTGAAGTGACATCACTAGAGCTGGGCATCGGTCCGGATCGGATCGGATTGGGTTCAACTCGATTCGATCCGAAATGTTAATAGCTTGACTCGAACTCGATCCGATCCGGTACCGAGTCTAGGTCACCTGACTCGAACCGATTCGATACATGATTGGCCTGCCCCGAACCGAGTCCGACTCGGTCAGAGAAACAGTGTTGGATCGAGTTAAGTACGATTCAGATAGTATAAATTTAATCCAACTATTTCATGTGGTGTGATCCACTTCAGCCTTTAATACACCATCTTTTTGTGCTCAACGCCTAAAATGATATGTCAAAATGGATGAACGGCTTAGATAAAACATATACATCAAGGTGGGCCCCACATGGCTCTGAAAGAGCTTTCCATCTACCATATTCACGATTTTACCGGATAGTTGACATGCACAGCACGAAATCAGTGACTTGCTTTTCACGCAAGCACAGCTTGCACAGTGTGACTTTGTATTGACGTTAACGAGTTATGTGAGTCTAATCATAAGGTATGTGTTATATCCAAATCGTCCATCCATTTGGCGAGCTCGTATTAAGGCTTGATACAAAAAAAAGACTGATCTAACTATCAAGTGGACCACACGAATTATTTAACGGTGAAAATCATTCTCTGCTATTGTTTGTGGTGTGGTCGAGATGATCTTTAGATATTATTCATTTTTTGGATAATGTTATATAATAATCTCTACAAATATATGAACGGTGTAGATATAAAAAATACATCACTGTGGGGCCCATATAACTTTGATCTTCTTTGAACCGTTTGTACAACTCGGAGCTCGAGGAACGCCAGACGTGCGTACTGGAAACAGATTGGCTAATAGCTGGTAGTTGATGCTCTGTGGGCCCCACCATGATATATGTGTTTAATCCATGCCCTCCATTTATTTTTATAAATCATTTTATGTTACGAGAAAAAAAAGGTATATAGAAATCTCAAGTGGACCACATTATAGGAAACAATGTTGAATGAATGTTGACCATTGAAAATGTTTTGGAGGCCATAAAAGTTTTTGATCAAGCTGATATTTATTGTTTCCCTTCGTCTAGTTTCTTATGACCTCTTCAATAGATTAGATGTCAAATAAACAGTACAGTGGGCCTTAGGAGGATTATAATGGTGGATATCCAATCATTATTGTTTTCCTGTGGTGTGGTCCACCTGAGATTTATATCACTATAATTTTTTTTGTATGAAGCCTTGAAATGATCTGTAAAATGGATGAATTGAATGGATGAAACAAATACATCATAATGGGGCCAAATCAGGTCGGATCGGATTCCGAATCGGATCGGTCTAAGTAGGTATGGATCCGAACTCGACCCAAAAATTTTTCAGATCTGGACTGCCCTACTCGATCTGCACCGATCCAGGCTGTTGGATCAGTTCGATTCGGGTCAGATCAGGTTGGATAGGGTCGGATCTACCGGATCGGGTCAGGATTGCCCAACTCTAGACGTCACCAAGTTCTGTGATCCCCACCATGATGCATGTGTTGTATCCATACCGTCCAACCATTTGGAGAGATCGTTTTATGGCATAAGAAAGAGAAGCAGATAGATCTAAAGTTCAAGTGGACCACCACAGAAAACAGTGGGAGCAGTCTATCGTTGAAACATTTATAGGCTCCACCATGATGTATTTTTCAGATCTATCCTATTCATAAGTTAACATAGAGATATATGAAGTGAAAAAAAAAATTATTAGCTTCATCGGAAATTTCTGTGGCTCCTAAGAAGCTTTGAACAGTGGATGTCACTGTACCCACTGTTTTCTATGGTGGGGTCCACTTGAACTTTAGATCTATCTCATTCTTTTTATCATGCCATAAAACGATCTCTCAAAATTAATGGACGGTATGGATAAAACACACATGCATCATAGTGGGGTCCACAGAGCTTGGTGACGTCACGTCAGTAGCGATTTGGAAGCCGAGTGGTCGTCACTCCTCCATACGGTTCAAAGGATATCAAAGTTACGTGCCCACTATGATGTATTTATTATATCTACACCATTCATCCATTTGGAGGGATCATTTTTAGATCTATATCTCAAAAATGAGTCATATCGAAAGCCCAAGTGGACCACACCACAGTTAGCAGTGGGGACCATAATTCTCACCGTTAAAACATTCATAAGCCCCACTATAACGTTTATTTTCCATCCAATCTATTAATGACCTTAGGACCTGGATGAAGAGGAAAAACAAATATGATATTGATCCAAAATTTATGTGACCCACAAAAGGATTTCAATGGTAGACATTCAATCCCCCACTTCTTTTTACAGTGCGGTCAACTTGAATTTTGGATTTGTCTTATTTTTCGGTTCAAGCTTTACGGGGAGCTCGCCAAGTGGACGCACGGTTTAGATATATCTCATACCTCATGATGGGACCCACAGAACTTGGTGACGTCAACACACCAGCCAGGTCGGTGGTGGCTGGTACACTTGCCAATCCGCTTACCCTACCGTAAGGGAGCATATAATCCGCTAACTTTGAATGTTTTTGGTTTATCCGCACCGTCCATCCATTTTTCCATCTCATTTTAGTGGTTGAGACCATAATATAAGCATATAAAAAGCTCACTGGACCACACCATTGGAAAGAGTGGGAATAATGACTTCCACCGTTGAAACCTTGCTAGGGCAGACAATGATGTTTATTTTTCATCCAACCTGTTCATAAGATCACATAGACATGGATGAAGGGAAAACACAGATAACAGCTTGATCCAAAACTTCTTTGGACCCCAAAAGTTTTTCAATGGTAGAATTTCAATTAACACTGTTTCCCTTGGTGAGGTCCACTTGAAATTTCGATATATTTCATTTTTAGGCTCAGGCCTTAAAATTATCTGTTAAAATGGATGAATGGAGTAGATGAAATACATAAATCATGGTAGACCCCACAGAATTTACTCAGTACGCAATCCGCTACCATCCTTACCACTTCCCAACGATTTATTTCAATCCCTACCACTTCCCAACGGGTTTTGATGAGCATTCAATTTCTACATCTTCTTCCTTTTTTCATTATAAATCAATCTGATTGAGCGGAACCTTAAAACCCCACTTCCTATATCGTAACTAAAAATGGAGAACCCTTGCCGTGCATTGAGTAGGCTTCAGTTGCAGAATAAAAATGATATGGAGAAAACCAATGACAGAATCAGCCAACTACCCGATGCTGTCCTTCATTACATACTTTCCATGATGCCAATGAAATTCATCATAAGAACAAGCATTCTTTCAAGGAGATGGAGATACTTGTGGAAACCCATCTGGGCTTATTCCACTTCTCTAGACTTTGATGCCCAATTCACGGCTGGCCAAACCCCAGAAGAATTCGTGGCTGCTGTCAACCGATATCTACAACTCCACAAAGCCAAGGAGATCCAGATGTTTCGGCTCTTCCTCTTTTCAGCCGACCTTTCAGTTCATGCTGAGAAATGGGTTGAATTCGCAGTAGCAAAAAGAGTTAAGGAGCTTCATATCGTCTTCGGTCAATTTATATGTGATGAGAGATTGATATGGCAAATGCATTACTCCATCTTAATGGTTGATGAGAGATTTGACGATCCGATTTGGAAATTGCATAACTCCATCTTTAATTGTGATTCAGTAACCCATTAAAATTTGAGTAGCTGCAAATTTATCCCACCTTTGAATTTCAAAGGTTGCACCTACCTCAAAACGCTCCACCTAAGTCTTGTTATAGTGACAGATGTCCTGTTTGAAAACATGCTTTTAAATTTCCCACTTCTGGAGGAATTGATTTTAAGGGATTGTGTTGGTCTGACTCATCTCAAGGTATCTGCGCCAAATCTTGCACTTAAGAGGTTGACAGTAGTGGACTGTTGGCATGTTTATGATATTGAGATTTTTGCACCGAACCTCCAGTCATTCCATTTCTATGGTAATTTTATTCTTATATATTTCAAGAACATTTCAAGTTTGTTGGATGTCTATATAAATGGTATATGTAGAAGTGATCGGCTTAATGGTGATTGGATGACTGTTCTGCACCATCTTGAACGTGTAAAAATTCTGACATTGTGTAAGGTCTCACTTAAGGTATATGTTCTTTCCTACTCTTCTATGAAATTCTTAATAAATTTGGTTTGTGACACATAAACCTCTACAATTATTCATATGATATTGATCTGCATCCGGTGTGGCCCACCTTCTATTTTGCCTGGCTGAAAATCAGTCTAATGGAGTCTTAAATGTATGAAACATTTCACAGTTTTAAAAAGAAAACTTATAGAAATATGATAATGAGTGGACGACCTGGAATTTTTGCCCGGTCATCTACACACTGGGACCCACCTGATGTATGGTGAATTCAGGTATCTATTAGGCATGTCACAACTAGTTAGTAATGTGATTTTTATGTTACTAAAGTCTTTCTTTTGATCTGCACAGTATGTAGAATTTGCAGAGGAAGATACACCCAAAGATTTTCCTATTACATTCCACAATTTGCAAGAATTGCAGCTATTGATGGATTGGTTTCGTGTTAGCCACTTTCCCCGCATCTATAGCTTCTTCAAAAACTGTCCATGTCCTTGTTTAGAGAAGCTTTTCATTCATGTATGTCTACATATACTCCTGCTGTAATTTCAGTTCCCATTTGATTTCTTTGAAAAGTTTCTGCTGACATCCTAGCCATGAATGAGGTGAACTTTACTTATAGATTGACCAGGTGCAAAAATCAGGCCAATCAATTCATCAAGTGGGCCACAAATGTACATTTTTAAAATCTTTCTTAGTTGTCTTGAGGGCAAAACAATGGTGGTTACAGATTGTTTATGCTATAAAATGGGTCCGTGGCAACCCATGGATATCACTCAAAAACAACAAGACAAAGCTCACAGAAAAACCCAATTGACAATTAGTGATTGGCAGTCCTGCAACACCGATCACCTCTCTTTTATTTCATCAAAGCATCATGTGACCACCTGATGCATGGACAGGATATGCTTTTCGGTTTACCAAATCTCATTTGAATACAAACTTCTCTCAGCACTGGTTCTTTATGCTAATGTCTTTGTTTTCGCAAATTTGAAGCTTCGGTATGGTGTCGAGGATTCCTCTCAAAGAAACTACTGGTGGGAGGGACAGCCAGCAGAGGACACTCCGGAGATTGTGTTTTGTCATCTAAAGGTGATTAAAATTAATGGTTTTATAGGGCTTAAGGGTGAAATGCAGCTGGTGAAATTTTTCCTAGAGAAGGCTATAGTACTTGAGTCTTTGGTTTTGGTAGCTCCTCAGAAAGCAGTCAGTGACATGATGAATGATTCTGCATCAGAGTCTAAATCCATGGAAGAACCATTGGGTATTCTTCGCGAGCGGCTATTGACTTTGGCAAAGTCATCATCATCAGATGCTAAAATATTGATATATGAGTATTCAGACTACGATGGAGCTTTAGCCCCAACTCATACTGAAGTTTACCATAAGAATATGGTTGTCTATAACTAGCATATTTTGGCCATGAAAGAATGAAAGAACAATCAACATCAAGTATTTTTTTTTAATTCTGAAATTGTGTTTTTTGCATTCAATTGCACAATCCTAGCCATCGAGTCAATAGATTTTTTGGCCCAGTTTGTCAGTTTGGAGAATTTGGGCCCATGGTTGTTATGTTGACAATGTATTTTGTATCCTGTAATTCCTCTTGTTTTAAATTCTGGATCTTGCAATTCCTTTTCTTTTCTTTTTCTTTTAATTATTTTTGTACATCACCAATCAGTCTGTGTTCTCGTTGCAGTTTTTGTGATGTGGTCCATTAAGGGGGCCCATTAGATGGATGGCTGCACGTGATTGTTGCAGTTTTTGTGATGTAGAGTGCTATTAATGATAATTTTTTTAAAAAAAATTAAAAAAATAAAAACTTGCAATTTTGTAACGTTGATGGTAATCCAGATTAGGTTACAGATTGTAAATAAATTTTGAAAATAAAAAAGAACAAGAAAGGAAACAAAAGCTGACTATATGGTAATTCTTTCTGTAAAAATTGAGTCGGGCACGCAGTGCATTTTTAAGCTTTGCATGTGTTCATTATTCGAGTTCTGTGAAGGTCCCATCACTGGATTTTGAACCGCTAGGATGCACTTATTTAACATCCTTTTTTCAGCATCATGCCATTACACAATGGAGAGAGTTCAAATTAAAAGGACATGACTCAAGATGCCCCAAATCTTTTAAAGCCACCCCAAAGTTCGAAATGAAGCCCAACAATCTCCAACAAAACTTCCATCTCTGAATCCCCACCACCCATTTCCCCACTCCTTCATAAATGCATTCCTTTCAGTTCCCTTTCCTATTTCTGTACTGTAATTCCACCACTTTAGATACACACCTCGATGACAAAAGCAAAAGATCCGACATTATCGAAAGTTCTGAGGGAGTTGGCAGCAGGCTAACAGCAGCGTCCATCAACTCAACCACCGTCCATAAATCATTTTTGGGCCAAACAGGGGTGCAAATGCAATCCTCTTTAGAGATGTTGCCTATATGGGAATAGCAAATTCACCATGGTAATGGCCAGTTGAAACTTCTATACATAATACATATGTATATTTTTATGTATGTATTTATGACCGTCTAAATGTATGTATATGCTAAATGTCATTATCACCTCTCTTGAATATTCCGGAGTCTTCCGGAAACTTCCAGACATTTCCGAAAAATTTTAGAATTTTCTATAACCTTCCGGAAACTTCTAGAGTATGATAGAGTTTTCTTGACTCGTTCAGAATGTTCTGGACTATGCTACAACCTTCCTGATTCTCTTAAAATGTTCCGAATATAATAGATCCTTATAGGATATTTAGAAGCTTCTAGAACTCTTTAGAGTTATATTGATTCTAGAATCTTTCATAGCTCTCTATATATATGGGAAGAGCCTCATTACAAAAACATATACACATTAACAAAAAGGAGTGAGTTCAAGAGTGAAAGCAAGGTGTCTAAGTATTAAGAGCTTAAAAGAGTTTTTCCTTGTGTGTGTGAGTTGTCATTCAAGAGTGATAGTTTGTGAGTGTTGTAAAGTATACCCTTGTTGTGTATAAGTATTTGTAATAAATAAAATTACATTTACTTGTTGTGTTCAACTCTTCAATTTGGTATCAGAGCGAGATTTAGTCGGGATCCGTTTTCTAAGGTGATCGTGCACAGTTTGGAGAGTGTGAAGTTTGTTGGCTTGCTTGGTAAAAGGAGTGATAATCACACCAAGTCACGATAGCAGATCTTGTGAACACAACGAGCGGAGTTACGAGGCTTAACAACCACAACTATCAAAGTTGGAGGAGTCGCATTATGTCCTACCTTGAAGGGCAGGACTTGTGGGAGGTTGTTAATGGGAATGAGATTACCCCATTTCCTAAGAAAAATGCTAAAGCACTTCGAAACTGGAAGATTAAGGCCGGGAATGCAATATACGTGCTCAAGTCAACCATTGAAGATGAGTTGCTTGGGCGAATCAAGGATGACGACACACCCAATGGCATGTGACACCTTTGCATCATTGTTTTCAAAAACAAATGATTCTCTACTTCAATATTTGGAGAATGAGTTAATGTCCACCACCCAAGGAGATAAGTCTATAAGCAAATACTTTACAAGAGTAAAGGATTTATGCCGTGAAATTTCAGAATTGGATCCTAAAACAAATATTCATGAGGAAATAATGAGGAGGATAATTATACACGGGTTGAAACCCGAGTATAATACTTTTATCACGGCAATACGAGGTTGGCCTACTCAACCTACCCTCATAGAGTTGGAGAATTTGTTGGTCAATCAAGAAAGTTTATGTAAACAATGGGTGGAGTGTCGATAAACAAGGAAGAGAAAGTACTCTATTGCAATAATAAAAAGGTGGACATCGACAGCAAAACAGAAAGGGCGAACAAAGTCAGCAGAACTTTGGAAAGTCCAAGAAGAGAGAAGAGTAAGGAAGAAGTCATCGGACAGGGGGAGTTCAATCCGACAACAACACCAATAAACGACGATCCTCCGTATCTCGAAGGTATGATATAAAGTGTTTCAATTGCGTCATTTTGTAAAAAATTGTTGGTTCAAGAAAACATCTGCCGAAGGTAACTTGGTGACTTCTAGAAATCACCAAGAAGACGGTAAAGATGACTGAGACTTTCAGGCATCCTTAGCAGTTTTTGAATCCATCAAAGGAGATTGTTCAGAGAATGAGATAGCTTTTGATGAACTACTCAAGCAGTCTAACACAGTCACTGACGAAGTAGTTGCTTCCTCAATAGTGACAGAGACGGGTGAAATAGCCCTTGCCGCAGTTTCCAATCAAGGAGCTATCAACTACAGTGATGATTGGATCGTTGATTCAGGGTGCTCAAATCACATGACAGGTGATAAGAAGAAACTGTCAAGTTTATCTGCCTACAAAGGAGATCGGGTGGTGGTAACAGCTAATAATTCAAGGTTGCCGATAACTCACGTAGGTACGACTACTATCACACCTCGATTTAGCCCTAATCAAGTAAAGTTGCAAGATATTTATCACGTGCCAGAGATGAAGAAAAACTTGTTGTCAGTATCACAACTGACATCTTCTGGTAATTATGTAGTATTTGGACCGAAGGATGTTAAGGTGTACCGAAACCTTAAACCGTTAGGTACACCTATCATGGAAGGACGATGCTTGGAGTCAATTTACATAATGTCAGCTGAATCAACTTATGTAGATAAGACTCGAAAAATGAGACTGCAGATCTCTGGCATGAACTTTTAAGGCACGTGAGTTATCATAAGCTGAAGATAATGATGAAAAAGGCTATACTTAAAGGTTTTCCCCAGCTGGATGTTCGAGAAGATATAATTTGTGCAGGGTGTCAATATGGCAAATCACACCAATTGCCATATGAAGAGTCAAAGTTTAGAGCTAAAGAACCCTTGGATCTTGTCCACTCAGACGTATTCGGACGGGTAAAACAGGCATCGATTAGTGGCATGCGTTACATGGTGACCTTCATTGACGACTTCTCAAGGTACGTTTGGGTTTACTTCATGAAAGAGAAGTCAGAAACTTTATTAAAATTTAAAGAATTTCGGGAGAAGGTCGAAAGTGAGTTCGATAGAAGGATCCGATGCTTGCGAACGGATAATGGTGGAGACTATACGTCGAAAAAGTTCTCAAATTATCTAAATGAGTGTAGACTACCGAACGAATTGTTCGATCTGCACTAACACAAAACGACTGTTACTGAAAGAAAAAATCATTACCTTGCAGAGATATGTCGGAGCATGCTACATGCTAAGAATGTGTCCAGCCGTTCTGGGTAGAGTGCATGCAAACGGCAGCTCATGTGATCAATAGGCTACCACAGGCAAAACTAGGCTCTGTCTCACCCTTCGAGAAGCTATGGAACATAAAGCCCAAGGTGAGTCACTTCCGAGTCTTCGGAAGTGTATGCTATGTGTTTGTACCTGATCACTTGTGTAGCAAGTTCGATAAGAAGGCGATTCGTTGCATCTTTTTGAACTATAACAGTGAAAAGAAGGTGTGGAAATGTTACAACCCTGCAACTGGTCGGTGTTACACATCGAGGAATGTTATCTTTGATGAAGCCTCATCATGGTGGTCGCCACTGAAGGAGGAGCTGTCAAACTCTCAAGACTTAGAAGATGAAATGCATGAGAAGATGGGGGAGACAAGGGAATGAGAAGAATCTCCTAGTTCAACTAAGGAGTTGGCGCCTATAGCAGGAAATGGTGAGCAAGTGCCTAATCTGTCTGGAACACTAGATACATCGATGAGTCCATGACAAACTGGAGTACATCAAAGTAGTCTAGAAGAGCTTCGCCCAAGTCAACAGGAGGTTGCGGTAGACAACCCACCACTTAGGAGGTCGACTAGACAGAGAAAGCCTAACCCAAGATAAGTGGATGCTGCCTTAACAGAAGAAGAGACCGTGAAAGAGCCAACGACATTTGAAGAAGCATCCCGAGACATAAAATGGCAGAAGGCAATGAAAGAAGAGATTAAGGCATTGAACTAAAATCAGACTTGAGAACTAGTTCCAAAACCCAAGGATGTGAAGACCGACAATCAAGTTGCAGACATACTCACGAAAGGACTTAGCAACGCTAAGTTCATCGAATTCAGAAAGAAACTTGGCATGATGACCAAGGCAGAATTGTGAGAGTTGGTGCTGAGGGGGAGTATTAAATCTCATCACCACCTCTCTTAAATATTCTGGAGTCTTCCGGAAACTTCCAGACATTTCCAAAAAATTTTAGAATTTTCTAGAACCTTCTAGAAACTTCTAGAGTTTGATAGAGTTTTCTTGACTCTTCCGAAATGTTCCGAACTATGCTAGAACCTTCCGGATTCTCTTAAAATGTTCTGGAATATAATAGAACATTATAGGATATTTGGAAGCTTCTAGAACTCTTTAGAGTTATATTGATTCTAGAATCTTTCATAGCTATCTATAAATATGGGAAGAACCTCATTACAAAAACATATACACATTAACAAAAAGGAGTGAGTTCAAGAGTGAAAGCAAGGTGTCTAAGTATTAAGAGCTCAAAAGAGTTTTTCCTTGTGTGTGTGAGTTGTCATTCAATAGTGATAGTTTGTGAGTGTTGTAAAGTATACCCTTGTTGTGTACAAGTATTTGTAATAAATAAAATTACATTAATTTACTTGTCGTGTTCAACTCTTCAGTATACAATGAATATATGTAGTTTTCAACTGTTACTCTTAAAGCTCTACACGAACCGAGTTAGCTCGGTTGACTCGCTCGACTCGACTTGGCTTGAAACTAAATTCGAGCTGATTTTTTGAGCTAAAAAAAATTTCGAGCCGAGTTGAGCTAGACCAAACTCGACTCAACTTGGCTCGCAACTTGACTCGAACTTAACTCGATTCAACTTTAATTGGGTTCACTTGGTATAAATATTTTGTATATATTTATATATTATAATATATATTATATATTATATATTATATATATGAGAAATGCTCACACACAACTAGTTGGGCAATTCAAATTGATCCAACTAGCTCTGCATTAAATTACTTAAATATCTCTTTCTATCTACATGTAATGCCTACTTATGAAAGGCAATGTGACATCAAGTATTACATAGGTATGTTGGGAACACGTGTCAAAGATCTAACTTGTTTATCAACATGACCCGCTAATTAAATTTTATCGGCCAAAAATTAGTAAATGAACTTTACAATTGAATACACACATGTAAGTTGAAACTAGATTATTAGAATGAGTTTTTGACCGCCTACTTTTCTTGTATAAAAATATTATGGATTTTATATATATATTAATATATATATATATATATATATATATATACACACACACTTTTCATATAGGTAAAAAGAATTCTATTTGATTAATGGATTGGATTTCTTACTCATTTGATACATTATCCAAATCCATCATACGTGCACACCTTCTATAGTTATCTCACTTTAAAAAAAAAAAAAAAACAAACAAACCTCTTCGTCCTCTTGTTTTTCTCCCTCGCCACATTTAAAGCTCTCCCTCCCAGTGTGACTCTAGAAACGTAACGGACGTCGATTGCCTCTTAGCCTTCCGCAACTTCCTGCCACAGTAAGCTAGTTGGGCCTACTATGATGTTTGTGATAAATCTATCCCGTCCATAGATTTTCTAGATTATGTTAGGCCATGATCTCAAAAATAAGACAAATTGAAAACTTTAGTAGCCACACAATAAGAAAAACTGCAGATTGAACGTTTGAAACTTCCGTGAGGCCACAAAAGTTTTGGTTCATGCTAATATTTTTGTATTTTCAATTCATCCTAGTAATAAATGACCTTATAAACAGTATAGATAGCATATAAACATCATGGTGTGGACCTATGGAGGTTTGAACCGTAGGCTTTTTCCCTAACCACTTTTTCCTGTCCCACAACCCATATGAGCCGTTGATCTACCTTATTTTTTAGCCCATGTCCTATCATGATCTGGTATAACAGTGGATAGGGTCTGTGAGTGCATGGTACTCTTTCAGAGTGTTTTTAAAGGGGAGTGGATTCGATGTTACCTTAATCGTGGGGCCCAACTTGATGAACGTGTTATACATCAACCCTGTCCATCAGTTTTTATTAATCATTTTAGGACTTGTTCTCAACACTTAAGCAGATCCAAATCTCAGGTGGACCACATCATTGGAAACAATGTTTATTTAATGCTCACCATAAAAAACTAGTTAGGGACTACCTATGGCCCACTGCAATGTTTATTTGCCATCTAACCTTTTCATAAGGTCAGATAGATCGGATGAAGGAAAAATACAAAGATCAACTTAACCAAAACTTTATGGCCCACCGTAAGTTTTTAATGGTCATCACTATTATTTCTAGTGGTGTAGTCCACTTTAGGTTTGGATCTTCTTAAGTTTCGGGATCAAGCATAAAATGCGATGAAAGAATGGATGGACAACATGAATATACAATACATTCATCAAGGTGAGCCCCCATATGGTCAGGGTAACACCCACTCACATATTACCCGGTGACACCTAACACACTCTCATCTGGAAGAAGCTTAAAAGAGGGCGCGGACTGGGTATTACCCCCAACCAGACATATCTACCTATCTAAGACGGATGACGGTGTCAGAGGCTCTATGGGCCCAATGTGATTTATATATTTTATCACCACCTTTCATCTACTTTGACAGACATTTTATCCCATGAACCAAAAGCAAAAAGGTAGATTGGATGCTCAAGTAGACCACATCAGTGGGGATTAAACTCTTACTCTTGAAAACTTCCTAAGACCCACCGTCATGTTTATTTGCCATCCAACCTGTTCACAAGTTCACGTAGACATGTACGTAGGGAAAACATAAGGGTTCTTGAGGCATATAGACCTCAGGTATCACCCAACAAGTTTACTGGCCGCAAACAAACCTTAATTTGGAAACTAGACTTAGGGTTATACGGATGAATCCAAAAAGACCAAAATACCCCTCCTTTTTCAGGTGCTTACCCTAATAGTCAAGGGGTATTTTGGTCTTTTAAGCAGCTGTCGAACCCTAAAAAGTCCCTTCGCCTAAAAAAAGTTTCCGCCCAGCGAAAATTCTAAAGGCATCGTACAAACTCGTCCGTTCCTCCAATTATTTCAAAACATAAATATCAACTTGATCTAAAACTTTTGTGGCCCTCAACATGTTTTCAACGGTAGGCTATAAATCCCTACTATTCATGTGGTGTGGTCTACTTGATCTTTGATATGCCTCCTTTTTTGTAATGCCCCGGTTTCCAGAACCCTAATACGAGACTTGTTCTAGAAACCTGAGAGTTAATAGATTAGAGAACAAGTGGAAGAATCAAAATCAGAGTGCGATAGCGTAAGTAAGCATGGATGATAACATAATTCTCGAATATTCGGCCCACTCAACTAGGGGGCATAGTACAAAATTTATAAGTTTCTGAAGTACCAATAACTGTAAAAGAAATACTACATCTACTGCTTGAGTCTGAAATATTCAGCCACCTCCTGTTACGGCTCGTCGTCGTAGTATCCTTCCTCGGGGTCTACTGTCGCCCTTCAAGGCCAGTGCTACCATTCTCCCCATCTATGCCTATATACTCTGTTCGGTTGGATATTCGATGAATGAGTGATCAGCTCAATGTGAATTCCCCTCAAGATTACACACCGCTGCCTTAGCAAACCTAGTAAAAGAAAAACAAGGATCACTGCCCAGGGTATTTTGGTATGATCTGGTCTGTTCGAGTGGACCAGATGGAATCTATGATCAGTGTGGGGCCCACTTTTTGGACCACAAACGTGGGTCTTGGTTCATCTCACGAGAAGACCCGCTTCTCACCTTTTTTTCGCGAGATGAGCTATTCACCCTTCACATTTCGTACCACCTCACTAGGAAGGGCTGGGATCGTCCCACGTGGCCCTAGGGAACGGCCATAGATGTGTCAGCGTCCCTATTTCCTGAAATGGAAATACCTCCTTTTTTGTCTTTCCATCTTGTTCGGCCGTTTTTTGTTGTGAGAGGACTTCTCTCTTAGTTGGCGAGTGGAAGTCGGCAATCCCCTGGATAAATCGACATTGGCTTGCCCATCAAACCACTTGATGGTCCTTCATCCAAGGATCTTAGCAGTATGTGAAGAAATGGACGGTTCCAACCCAACTTCTCCATCTCTTTACATGGGTCCAAAACCCTATACGGTTTTGGTTGGACGGACCCCGCGAGCAAAATGGACGGTTTGGATCGTCTAGAAAGTGGCCAGGGTGGCCTACTTTGGAGCTCAAAACCTATCAACGGGCGGGAAGGAGATCCCGATTCTTTTGAGATGGGTCGGGTCAACGCTAGTTTGACCCGTTCGACCCGACCGGTGCACTTCGTGCACATGTGTCCTGAGTGTACACGCAACTTGTGTGGGGACCACCATGATGTTTGTGATCAATCCACCCCAACCAATCACCTTGGGGGCCCCACTTAGAGGTCCTAACCCAATTTGGGGCGAGGTTGAGGCCCAGGTGGGCCATATCACACTCTTCGGGGCTTATTCGGTCCATACATCTTGATCCAATAGTCGGATTGGTCTGAGACTTTGTTTTGACGGCTAAATGGGGATTTGAGGAGCTTCAAGTGCCTGGTTGGCCACTAATTAATCCTCAAGAATCTTCAGTGGGTGCATTGTCCCAACATGACTTGATTTATTTATTTATAAGCTGCCTTAACTTGAAGTTTTTGTTGAGTTTTACCTCCCTGACTGGTGTTGGATTCAACTCGGCTCCTATAGCCCCTGATGGATGGCTTTAATGGCGACTGGAAGTCTCATCCTGCATCGGTTGGATTTAAGCTATCTATTAGTCGAGTGTTGACATTCTTAGTTATGGGTTTAAATGGTAACACCCGCATACCAGAGGTGCGGGGTGTTACATTTTCGAGCCCATATCCTAACTTGATCTAGAAAAATTGATGGACAGGATAGATTTATCATAAATGTCATAGTGGGCCCCACTTAGCTTCCTATAGCATAGGGGTAGAGATTGCATTAATTGAGAAGAGATAACATTAGATGATGAGAGATAGAGAGGAGGCAGAAGCTTTTTCTCAAAGAAAATAGGATGAGGAGACAAGCAGTACACGTGTGATGTATTTGAGTAATGCACCACATGTGTAAAAAAAATTAGTCTGTTAATTAGGTAAGGCTCTTTTGTAAGCATGTGAATGACATAAAATATTATTTTTGTGATCAATAGTATGATATATCTATACTAAAAAAGTAAGTTGTTAAAAATCCATTTTAACAGTTCAAATTTAACTTGCATATATGGATCAGAGAATGAAGTTCATTTACTGATTTTTCGAAAATAAAAATTAATTAATAGGCTATATTTGATGAACAGTGTAGATCTTTGATACATATTCTTGTTGTACCTATATAAGGCTTGATCTTACATACTCTCTCATAGGTGGGCATTATATGTAAATAAAGAAAAATATTTTTGTAATTTAGTGCACAGCTAGTTAGACCAATTTGAATGGTCCAAATAGTTGTGTGAGCATTTCTCATTAATATATATATATATATATATACACTAAAACTATAAAACCTAAACTTGAACTCAGCTCATAAGTTAAAACTTGAGCTCCACTTGAGCTGGCCCAAGCTGAGCTGACCCGAGCTGAGCTGCCCAATCAAGCTTGAGGACTGAGCCCACTTCAAGCTGCTGCTGGCTGAGTTGGGCCAAAGCTCGACTCAATTTGATTCGTGTACAGCTCTAGTTACTTTGACACTTCAATGTTTTTTCTCTTAGTGTAACTCTCTTATTCCACTTTAAAAGAACTAAAGAAAAATTCAAATGTATAAGAGGATACTATTACATGAGGCTTGAGCCCCCTTTCATGGAGTCATCTTCTCATAAATGAAAACCAAGTATATTGTACAAAGCCATGTATTTCAGATCCTGTAATTCGTCTGTTTCTAAATTCTGGATCTTGTACTTTCTTTTTTGTAAGTTCTGTTTGCGAACCACTAATCAGTCTGAGGTTCTTTGATCCATGCAGTTTTTGTAATGTAGTTCATTGGTGGCCATTCGATGGATGGTCACGTGCTGTTCTATGTGCCCATCATGTGGAATGCCCTTATATATATATTATATATATAATATATATATATATATATATATATATATATATATATATAATGTGGGCATTCTTGTTCCCACCTTTAGTGTGGCCTGCTTGATGTCTGAGCTTGAGTATAATAGCTGATGGACGGATTGGATGTCACAAAGAGATTTCGAATTGGGTATCGCAAAGAGATCTCGGTGGACTTGGCGGAGCCTTTCTAAACCCCACATGCATCTGAGGGAGTTTTAGACTTTTAGTCACGTGAAGGTTCCATCATTGGATTTCAAACTACTTTGGCTGCACTTATTTAATAGTCTTCTGCTGCCATTATGCCCATCTACACATTTGCAGGGTTACATGCCAAGGCCACACATGTGCAGGATCCAAGTGTCCCATCCACTATCCCATTTTCATTACAATAAGTTACAAGACTTTTATGCTCTTCTTTCATAATCTCATCTCTATTAAATAGTTATGCCTTGATACATTTCGAGTAGCTATGTATTTTAGTATTTGTTTATGATTGTATTATTATAAATTTGGAAATTAAACAACATAACTAGAGTAACTATGTTAACCTACCCGAGTGAAGTTCTGTCACTCAGGTTCTCTCACGTTTAGTAGCGCCTATGTATCAACCATTGAGCTTCTCTCATGTTTTTACTCTAAATTGTGAATGACAATTTGGACCCTCTAATTTATAATTAGTTATTTAGCTACTTACAGCATCAGTAGCTAAAGTTACATCACCAAGTTTTGTTGGCCCTACCATGATGATGTATGTGTTGTATTCACACCGTCCATCCAAAAAAAAAAAACAATGATTGAACGCCTACCATTAAAAACTTATTGGGGCCACGGAAGTCTTTGACCAAGCTGATATTTGTGTTTTCACATCTGTCCTTGTTTTGTGTGAACTTATGAGTAGGTTGGATGTCAAATAAATATCATGGTGGTCCCTAAGAAGGTCTCAATGGTGGGCATCACTGTCTCTACTGTTTTCTGTGGTGTGGTTTACTTTAGCTTTGGATGTGCCTCATTCTTTAGCTCATATCCTAAAATGATCTCTCCAAGTGGATGGATGGTGTGTATACAACACATACATTATCATGGGCCCACAAAACTTAGTGACATCACTTCAATAACGATATATCTATGAGAGCCAGCAATAGCTAATCCACGACCAGTTATGTAGGAAAAATGTGTTGGGGGCCTTGCACAAAACCTTAGGATCTAGCCTTAGAATACCCTAGAATAGAATACTTTAATCCCGTTTTGGAATCCCTTAAATAGAGAACCGGAGGAATTAGAGTCACATAAGGAAACTGCACATAAGCGGAGGAATCGGAGTCAAATAAGGAAACTGTGCTACCTCTCCTCTGAACTGAGGAGGAAAACCCCATCAAATCTCCCAATTTCCGACTCAGGAGGAATTCGTCAAGCCAGTCAGGTTTCTACAAACCTCAAACTTGTCATTGATCAATGCCTTGGTCATCATGTCTGACCCATTATCGTCCGTATGGACCTTCTTAAGCTATAACATCTTCTGTTCCAAAGTATCCTTGATACAGTGATACCGAATTTCTATGTGCTTCAACTTGGAGTGCTGACTTGGATTCTTGCTCAAGTGTATAGCACTTTGACTTTCACAATAGACCACGTGCTGCTCCTGCTTCAAGCCAAGTTCCTATAGGAACCTCTTCATCCAAAGCATCTCTTTACATGCCTCTGTGACTGCAATGTACTCGACTTCTGTCGTCGACAATGCTACGACTTTCTGTAACTTGCTCTGCCAAGAGACCGCTCCCCCTGCAAACGTGAACATGAACCCTGATGTAGACTTCTTCGAGTCTATGTCACCTGTCATATCTGCATCTGTGTAGCCATATAACATAGGTTTTCCGTCACCATAGTATAGGCTTAATCTGGATGAGCCTCTTAGATATCGTAGTATTCATTTCGCCATTGCCCAATGCTCTTTGCCAGGATTGGCAAGATACCGGCTGACAATACCAATTGCATATGTTATGTCTAAGCATGTACACACCATAGTATACATCAAACTTCCTATAACTGACGCGTAAGGTATCTTCTGCATCTCTTCTACCTCTGCCTTCGTCTTGGAAACACTGTCTGTCACTCAATCTGAAGTGACCATCCAGTGGAGTACTGACCGGCTTCGCTGTATTCATATTAAACCGCTCTAGGATTTTCTCAATATACCGCTCTTGTGACAGCCAAAGCTTCCTGCTGTTTCTATCACGGGTTATCTCCATTCCTAGGATCTGTCTAGTTGGGCCCAAGTCTTTCATCGCAAAAGACTTGCCCAACTCCTGTTTCAGCCTGTCAATCTTCTTGATGTCTTTTCCCATGATGAGCATGTCATCAACGTATAACAACATAACTAAGAAATCACCATCTGAGAACTTGCGCGTGAACACACAATGGTCCGACTCCGTTCTGTCATACCCATGATGTAACATGAATGAGTCAAACTTCTTGTACCATTGCCGTGGAGCTTGTTTTAACTCATACAAGTTCTTCCTTAGCCTACACACCATATGCTCTTTGCCCTTAACTTCGAACCCCTCTAGTTGATACATGTAGATCTCTTCTTCCAGGTCACCATGGAGAAAGACAGTTTTAACATCTAACTGCTCTATCTCCAGATCCATGCTAGCCGCCGACCCAAGCAACATGCTTATGGATGTCATCTTCACCACTGGTGAGCATATCTCCTCGAAGTCAATGCCTTTCCTCTGACCAAACCCTTTCACCACAAGTCTAGCCTTAAACCTCCTCTGTGAAGTCTTCTGCTCAACCTTCTTTCTGAACATCCACTTGTTGCTCAAAGCTTTCTTGCCCTTAGGCAATTTCACCATGTCATAAGTGTGGTTCTTATGCAAGGATTTCATCTCCTCTTGCATAGCTTTCAACCACTCCCTCTTGTACTTGTCGGCTAGGGCCTCAAAATAATCTTCTGGCTCTCCCCCATCAGTCGACATAATGTACTCATGCGGCGAGTACCTCTTGAACGGTTGTCTGTCCCTAAATGACATCTTCATCTGTGGCTCAACAGGTGCATCAATTGGGGGCTACTCCCCTGGTCCATCTTCTAAAGGAACTCCCTCGTTCTCTGCACCTTGTTGTACTCCCCCGTCATCAGGCACCACGGGAGGAATAACCGGATCCATCTCCTCTAGCTCACCTGAACTAGGCTGGTTCTTCTATGGCTTACCAATGTCTTCTATGCACTAATCTTCAAAGAAAACCACATCTCTGCTTCTGACGAGCTTCTTCTCGGTCAAATCCCACAATCTGTAACCGAACTTTTCATCATCGTACCCCAAGAACACATATTGTCTGATCTTCATATCGAGCCTGGACCTCTCGTCCTTTGGTACGTGAACGGATGCCCTACATCCAAACACCCTGAGATGATTGTACGATGGATCTTATCCAGTCCACACCTTCTCGGTTACTTCTCCATTCAACGGGACTGATGAAGATCTGTTTATCATATACACTGCCGTGTGCATTGCTTCTCCCCAGAACATCTTGGGTAATTTCGCATGGGATAACATGCATCTGATTCTCTCTACAATGGTGCGATTCATTCGCTCAGGTACACCATTATGCTGGGGGGTCTTGGGAACCGTTTATTCATGTCATATACCCAAGGACTTGCAGTACTCATGAAAGTCGTCAATGTATTCACCACCATTGTCAGTGCGGATGCACTTCAATGATCTACCTGTCTCTCTCTCAACCATAGCATGAAACAATTTAAACACACCAAAGACCTCGTCCTTGGATTTCAAAGCATAAACTCAAACCCTCCTAGATGCATCATCTATAAAAGTAACAAAATACAATGCCCTACCTAAGGTTTTTGTCCTTATAGGACCACAAACATCAGAATAAACCAAATCTAATGCATGCACTTTATTAACATTAGAAGCAGATTTAATAAATAAAACTCTATATTGTTTCCCTGATAAACAATCAAGACAGGTTTTGAGAGGTGTACATGTCACATCTGGAAGGAGCCGCTTCCTCGCTAGTAGCTGAAGCCTTTTTTTCACTCATGTGGCTTAGACGTCTGTACCACATGTCAATAGTTGAATCTTCCGCTGCGTTCAACCCACCCTTGCACATATTGACACTTGCCTTGTAAATGGTGCAACACTTCTTTCCTCTGGCCACAATCAATGAACCCTTGATGAGCTTTCATCGACCACCAGCAAACCGGCTTTCATAGCCATCATCATCCAACCTTCCTGTCGACATCAAGTTGAGGCGAAGGTCTGGGATATGTTTAACATCCATGAGAACCAATGTATAACCCACAATTTTCGATACGCCAGAATTTCTCATCTTCACGATCCCAAAGTCACCTGACTTGTAGCTTGTGAAGAAGTCCCTACATGGAGTCGCATGAAAAAGAGGCTCCCGAGTCTATCACCCAATCAGTGTCCTGACTCGTAGCCGTGAGACAAACATCATGCTCTGCTAAAAGAATAACTACAATGTCGTCATCTGAAGCGACCGTAGTGGAATATGATCATCTTCCTTGTCTTTTCCTTTTCATTTCTTGTCGTTCTTAGCCCTACGACATTCATGCTTATAGTGGCCCTTCTTGCCACAATTCCAGCATTCAACACATCTTTCCTAGTACTTGACTTACCTCTTGATTTCTCGGGTCTTCCCGCCCTTCCTCTTCTTTCCTCTCCCCCATTCCTGTGTCACAAGGGTCTCTTGCTGAGTAGACCCCTGAGACTTCCTCCTTGTTTCCTCATTGAAGAGACAACTGGTTACCTGTTCCATAGATATCTTTTCGTCCGGCGTAGAGTTACTTAGAGACACCACCAATGTCTCCCAACTGTCAGGCAAAGAACTAAGCAATAGCAAAGCCTGCAATTCATTATCTAGGACCATCTTCATAGAGGAGAGTTGGTTCACTATATTGCTGACTTCATTCATGTGCTCGGCCACAGAACCACCATCCTTGAACTTGAGATTCACAAGCCACTTTATCAGAAAAATTTTATTACTAACTATCTTCCTCTCATACAGCCCTTCTAATTTTAGTCATAGGCTAGCGGCTGAGGTTTCCGTAGACACATGGTGGAACACAGAATCATCCAACCATTGTCTAATAAACTCCACCGCCTTTCGGTCCATCTTCTTCCAATCGTCATCAGACATATCTTTAGATTTTGTTGATATGCCTAAAATTGGAAAATATAGGTCCTTGCAATAAAGCAAGTCCTCCATCTTAGCCTTCTATATGGTCCAGTTAGAACCATTGAGGTTGATCATCCTTAATGAGCTACTTTCCGTAATTCAAAACTGATCATACCCATTCAATGAACTTAGCTTTGATACCACTTGGTTGGAGGCCTTGCACAAAACCTTAGGATCTAGCCTTAGAATACCCTAGAATAGAATACCCTAATCCCGTTTTGGAACCCCTTAAATAGAGAACCGGAGGAATTAGAGTCACATAAGGAAACTGCACATAAGCGGAGGAATTAGAGTCAAATAAGGAAACTGCGCTACCTCTCCTCTGAACTGAGAAGGAAAACCTCATCAAAATGCTCACACACAATTATTATATGTTTTACTGGTTGACATGTAGCCCACTATAGTGTTTGTATGAAATCAGCCCGTTCAATAAGGTTGTCCTATCATCAAAATGGGATGTCCCAAACATTAAATGCACCCCGCTTGAATGTGAAAATTTCCACCTGATTTTTGGAGTGTCTCATTTTCATCGTGGGGCGAGAATGTAATATAAACACTACCGTGGGCTCCAATTTCGAAGGGAGAAATTAGATGGTTTAGTGTCATCATCTTATCAGTGTACTTTTTCAGTTATGCTCCATCTACAAATGGGTCACTGATTTTTGGACGGTCCGGATTGCTGCACTATTAAGATGTGCATACAATAAAAGAGTCACCATCATCTGTTAAATGTTGTGGAATCGATGGAGGAATGTAGTCTTAGAGTCCGATCGTCTGCAACTACAAATGAGTCCATTAGATTGAAATCCAACAAAAAGAAGAAAAAAAACTTGAAAAAAGCAAATGTTTGTACTTTATTTTTTCCCAAATATCTAGAATGGGCTAATTCAGCTTATTTTCTTAAAATCTGACCTAAGGAAAGACGTGATGAGGTTGATCACTGTCTTCCTTAGGATAACTACTCTGATTCTATAAAGCTCTTTGAATTCTTCACAGAGTTTCTTTGAATCCATGAGAGATCGAATAAAATTAATTTCAATCAATTCAAAAATAAATTGATTGATGAAAAAATTTGTGACCGGTCAAAATCATCGTCGAAATTGACAACATTGCTACATTAAATGTAGTATGTGATAATGTGGTTCAATCACATTGCAATAAATAAGAATTTTTTTATTTGTGACAAGCAACTTTATTGAATCGCATGTGCGATCATGTGCGATTGCATATGCGACAACATATTTTTTGTTTTGTTTTGTTGTTTTTTTTTTTTCGAAAATTAAAAAAAATTAAAAAATATGAAATAATAATAATAATTAAAAATTGTAAAAAAGAAGAACAAATTAAGGATAACTTTCCTAAGTTAATAAATAACTAATTTTACATATTTAAAAGAAATAAAATTAATTAAAAAATAAATTAAATAACGAGTGCTGAATCTTGATCTTCCAACTTCCCCAAAAAAGGAGAGAGAGAGAGAGATTAAGACCACTTGGAATAGGAAATACAAGAGAGAAATTAAGATCGCTTGGAATTAAGAAATGTAAAAGAATAATAGAGTACAAGATTTTTAGAGTGAAAATATTGCAATTGGGGGAGGTTCGGAAGCCTTCTTACATAAAAAAAATTATTTTTTTACAAAATAATAATAATAATAATAAAATAACATAACGTGTAAACCATTAGCCAATATCTAATTACACATGTACCATATACGATCGCACATGACAACAATAGTGACAAGCAAATGATCTAAATTTTAAGAGAAATTAATTGGCACTTATGGCCATCATCACGCTTGTATGACATCTAACCAGTTCCAGCTAGATTGTAGCTTTATCAAGATGGGATACTCCAAAACTCAGGTCAATCAACTATTAGATGAGTCTTATGTGAACGTTGAGCTTTTTGAAAAGAGTTTTTTATCTTGTGGTGTGCCCACCTGATAGTTGGATCCACAACTACTTTTCTACGGGTTCGATTTTAACGGTGGGATGATCAAACATGTCATATAAACGAGCACCACGGTGGGCCCACATGCCGTACAACCAGTATTCGATCATTTCTCTTTACTCGATATTGCCTGCGTATCGGCCACGATGGTCCACCAGAGTATCAAAGGTTCTCTTGTGTATTGTTTTTTTTTCCACCAGTACCAACCATTTAGGGCTTTTTCTCTCCTC
>JAJHSJ010000017.1:1486429-1556318 GCA_021015155.1 Magnolia officinalis | reverse complement strand
TTTAAAAATTTTCACAATTTTGCTCAAGACTAAGAAAATTACTGATTAGGAAACCTAATCTCCCACCCCCAACCTAAAATCTACATTGTCCTCAATGTAAAAGGTATAAGCATGCAATGCACATGGGACAACGAAAGTAAAGAGAAGTGATGGGGAGATAGTACCTGGACGAAAGAATCAAGGGGCTTTTCCATAAAGGTATCAACATGAAGCAAGTCAGCCCAAGAGAACCAAGAGAAGAAACAAAACAAATAACAAAATAAAATCTTACCTATACCACTTTCGCAGGTGCTCTCGATTGCATTTAGCGTATGCAATAAGCCTTTAAACCCCTAGGTTGCCCTAGTGGACGAGTTGTAGTCTCGTGAGGGTTTGCAGCAATGTTACCCACAAACATTGAATTAACTAATCATGGAATCAAAAGCTGGGTTGCCTCCCAGGAGCACTAAGTTTAATGTCTTCAGCCAGACCAAAGCAACTACCCTAATCCTATGAAAGCAATAAACCTACCTATACCTCCATCAGACTAGGAGATCATTCCTGGTAAACAGGATCAGTCAGAGGCATGAACATGTCCTCTGAATCAAATTTCTCGACAAATGGCTTTAAGCGATGTCCATTTACTTTAAACTCCTTGCCATTGTCGGGGTCTCTTATCTCGACGGCCCCATGAGGATATGCAGTAACGACAATGTAAGGACCGGTCCAACGAGATCGAAGCTTACCCGGAAAGAGATGTAATCGAGAATTATACAAAAGGACTTTCTGACCTGGCGTGAATGATTTTCGTAGAATGTGTCGGTCATGAAACGCCTTCATCCTGTCCTTGTAAATTCTCGAGTTCTCGTACGCGTCGTTCCAGATTTCTTCAAGTTCATTTAATTGAAGTTTGCGTAGCGAGCCAGCGTTGTTCAGATTGAAATTTAGATTTTGATCGCCCAGTAAGCTCTATGTTCCAATCCACAGGCAAGTGGCAAGCCTTCCATAGACGAGTCTAAAGGGAGACATTCCAATAGGGGTTTTAAAAGCAGTACGGTATGCCCATAAGGCATCGGTCAATCGAATTGACCAATCCTTATGGTCAGGGTTAACTGTTTTCTCCAAAATGTGTTTGATCTCCCTATTGGAAATCTCAACTTGCCCACTTGTCTGTGGGTGGTATGGGGTGCTCACCTTATGAGAGATACCGTATTTCTTCATCAAACTCTCGAATGGTCTATTACAAAAGTGTGAGCCCCCATCACTAATGATGGCTCGAGGCGTTCCGAATCGGGAAAGGATGTTTTCTTTCAGGAATATAATGACCATGCGATGGTCATTGGTTCGACACGGAATCGCTTCGACCCATTTAGTGACATAGTCTACGGCAAGCAAAATATATAAATTCCCAAAAGATTGGGGAATGGCCCCATGAAATCGATGCCCCAGCAATCAAATGCCTCTATGATAAGAATGGGATTCAAGGGCATCATATTTCGACGGGACAATGCTCCCAATTTCTGACAACGCTCACAAGCTTTACAAAACTCATGAGTGTCCCTGAACATAGTGGGCCAATAAAAGCCACACTGCAGAATTTTGGCCGTAGTCTTTTTTGCAGAAAAGTGACCACCACAAGCCTGTGAGTGACAGAAGGAGATGACACTCTGATGCTCATCGGCTGGCACACATCTCCTCAAGATTTGGTCTGGGCAATATTTAAACAAGTATGGATCATCCCAGAAGAATTTGCGCACCTCGGTGTGAAAAATTTCTTCTTATCTTGCGCAGTCCAATGTGTCGGTATGGAACCTGTGGCAAGATAATTAGCGATATCAGCGAACCAAGGCGAATGGGAGACTCTGAACAATTGTTCGTCAGGGAACATGTCATTAATCTGTGTCGTCTCAAAGGAATCAGAGGGATTAAGGCGAGAAAGATGGTCAGCCACTACGTTCTCTACTCCCTTTTTATCTTTTATCTCTAGGTCAAATTCCTGGAGTAGGAGGATCCATCTTATCAGGCGGGGCTTAGCATCATTCTTAGACAGAAGATACTTAAGCGCTGCGTGATCAGTGTAAATAATGATCTTGGATCCAATCAAGTAGGACCTAAATTTGTCCAAGGCGAACACTACGGCTAAGAGTTCTTTTCCGTAGTCGAGTAGTTCACTTGGGCAGGATTTAGAGTCTTACTTGCGTAATGAATAACGTAGGGTTTCTTATCTTTTCTCTGGCCTAGAACTGCCCCAAGAGCATAATCAGACGCGTCGCACATAAGTTCAAAAGGAATGCTCCAGTCAGGTGGCTGTATGATGGGTGCACTAGTAATATGCCCTTAAGCTTAGTGAAAGCTTCCTGACATGGTTCAGTCCACTCGTATGGTGCATCCTTTTGAAGTAGATTACATAGAGGATGAGAGATGAGACTAAAGTCCTTTATGAATCTTCTGTAAAACCGGCGTGTCCTAAGAAGGATCGCACGTCCCTTATGTTCTTGGGTGGAGGTAGGTTAGAGATAAGATCGATCTTTGCCTTATCTACCTCGATTCCTTTGGATGAAATAGTATGTCCAAGGACAATTCCCTTCTGAACCATGAAATGGCACTTCTCCCAATTAAGTACCAAGTTCTTTTCTTCACATCTTTTCAGCACACATTTAAGACTTTCCAAGCACTCGCTGAAAGATGGACCGAAGACAGAGAAATCGTCCATGAAGACCTCTAAATATTGCCCCACCATGTCAGAAAATATGCTCATCATACATCGCTGGAAGGTGGCAGGAGCATTACATAGTCCAAACGGCATCCTTCGGTAAGCAAAGGTGCCGTAGGGACATGTAAACGTAGTCTTTTCTTTGTCTTCAGGGGCGATCTCTATCTGATTGTAGCCCGAATACCGTCAAGGAAAAGTAATAGGAATGACCAGCTAACCTTTCCAAGATCTGATCAATGAAGGGCAAAGGAAAGTGGTCTTTCCTCGTGACGGTATTTAATTTCCTGTAGTCAATGCACATCCTCCAACCAGTAGTGACTCTAGTCGGCACGAGTTCATTATTGGCATTGGCTACGATGGTGATCCCGGACTTCTTAGGAACCACCTGAGTTGGACTCACCCATTGACTATCGGATATAGGGTATATGATACCCACATCCAATAGTTTAAGAACCTCGGCCTTAACCACTTCCTTCATGTTTGGATTTAGTCTACGTTGTGGTTGCCGAGCTGTCTTCGCATTATCCTCAAGATATATGCGGTGAGTACAAATCGAGGGGTCGATTCCTTGAGGTCCGCGATTGTCCATCCAAGGCTCCCTTATGCTCAGGAGAGTAGATATAAGCATACTCTCTTGTTCTTTCTCAAGGTGGGCAGAAATCACCACCGGGTATGTCTCATCTTGACCTAAGTATGCATATTTTAAATCAGAGGGCAAAGGTTTTAAGTCAAGCTTCGGTGGCTTGAGGTTAGACGGTAGAGGCACTTCATCAGTGTGGGGTAACTTTTCAAATTGAGGCCTCCACCGGTTAACTTCAAGTACCGGTACCGCATCAAGCATGGCACACGTCTCCCTAATTATGTCATCATCAAACTCATGGGAGTGGGCCAGGCACGTCTCTAGAGGATCAGAGGATAAGGTAAGGGGTGTCCTATCTTCCACGAAAGTATCGATCATGTTAATATCGTGGATATCGTCATCTTCCTCTACCCGTCTGCCAGTGTTGAAAAAGATATTCATTTCTAATGTCATATTCCCGAAAGACATACTCATGACACCATTCCTGCAATTGATAATTGCGTTTGAAGTGGCAAGGAATGGGCGACCAAGAATGACGGGAATCTGAGTGCTTGATTGTTGATGGGTTCGGTATCCAGGATGATGAAAAATCTACTGGGTAGTAAAATCGATCAACCTGGACCAACACATCCTCAATTATTCCTCTTGGTACACGAACAGAGCGATCAGCAAGTTGTAGTGTGGTTAAGGTGGGTTTTAATTCACCTAAACCCAACTGTTTGTATACCGAGTAGGGAATAAGATTAACGCTCGCTCCAAGTCAAGAAGT
The DNA here is from genome assembly GCA_021015155.1 of Magnolia officinalis. Lineage (NCBI taxonomy): Eukaryota > Viridiplantae > Streptophyta > Magnoliopsida > Magnoliales > Magnoliaceae > Magnolia > Magnolia officinalis. The sequence continues at coordinate 1,552,277 of JAJHSJ010000017.1, read as the reverse complement.
GCATGATCAATTCGATAGTCCCCAATTACACATGATATGGTTGGGCTACCGGGGTCTTTGATTTTTGTGGCACATCATGCTTTAGGATGGCACTCACTTTCTCAGTCAGGAAGATTTTCTTTTGAATTTTTTGCCGTCTTTTGTCGTACATAAGTCTTTCAAGAATTTGGCATAGGAAGGTATTTGTTTCATGGCATCAAGTAGAGGAATGTTGACCTTCACTTGTTTCAACACCTCTAGGATATCCTGAGAGTTAGAGAGAGGTTTTGGTGCAACCAACCGTGGGGAAATGGAGCAACCGGCTTTCCTTGAGGTTCCGGTTCTAACTCTGGTGGGGCATGGCTAGATCCATCTCACTACCAAAAAGTAGGGCAACGCCGACGGCTAAAAGCCGTCGACAATGACCTTCCCCGACGGCTTTTAGCCGTCGCAAGGTCCGTCGGTAAAGGGTGCGTCGGCGATGCTCGCCGACGGATAAAAACCGTCAGCGTTGTGGACGGATTTAAAACCGTCGGCGTTGTTGGCGGCTCAAATCCGTCGGTGTTGTTGGCGGCTAATCCGTCGGCATTATCGGCGGATAAAATCCGTCGACGTTATCGGCGGCTTAAAACCGTCGGCGATTCTCATTAATTTAAAAAAAAAATAAGAATTTGGATAATATATTTTATTTTTGATTTCTTCTTTTGTGTAGACTTTCCTTCTCAAATAAATGGTTCATTGCTTGGAGAAATTGATATATTTAGTTATGGATGTGTATTAATCAATGCACACATCCAAAACTAGATATACCCATTTCTCCAAAGATCTGAACGAACCAACCTATTTGAAAGGTAAAGTCTACACAATAATAGAAAAGGAGAAATCAAAATCAATATATCATCCAAATTCTAAATATTTGGATTGGAATATGCTTTAAAAAAAAATAAAAATAAAAAAGGACAAGAGAAGTTTACAAAATTGCAATTTTTAATCCCTTTGGACTTTTCCACCAAATATTAGTGCTGCAACCAAACATGGCCAAAACTCCTAATGTAAACAACCATGGCATTTGCTTCCTTTGCATGTTGCAGCATCTGTTTTAGGTCCTCTGCTTTGGTAAGGATATCTAGACCACCCTTGGCAGCTTCTTCTTTGACCTTTTCTGCTTCTTTCTCCTTAAGCTCCACCTCTCTCACCATACCGAGTACTGATTCATGGATAATAACAAGGTTCTCTGCACCATTGGTAGAAAAAACAGAGAAAAAAGTTCTACAAAGTTGAGCAGCCTGTAAAGTGCAATGCTATGCAATGTGGGTCTAGGGATCATACAGTTTGTATGAAGACTTTGAAAGATGACACGGTCTACAATATACTCTTCTTTTTTCCCTTTTTGACACTTCCGATATAGAACATCTGGAGACATGAAATTGACATGAGTTCACAAGCCAATAATATTCCATCAGATGGGCCATCTGATTGGATCTGTGGGCCCCACAGTCCAATCAAACGATTGACTTAGATGGATCCACCACACCATTGATTTTCTCCAGATATTCGATAAGTGGAATCTGGACCATTGATACGGTCCAGACCATCAATATGCATGGTTGAATGGGCAAAATATATATGCATGATTATGAAACAATGCTCCCAAAAATGCTAAACTGAAAATTCCTGCAATGGATAACCCATTGAAAGCACGATGGATAACCTTCTAAAGCCCTCGATTTTTAAATAAGGTAACTTGCAAACCCAGCAAAACTTAGAAGCTATCTTTGACTAAATTTACAAAGAAACTAATTTAAACAGATCTTGGAACTCTAGATCAGAAAATTTCTGCCCTTTTTTATGGTACTTTATGCTATTGATTGAAGGAGTAGAAAAGAAAAATAAATAGTAACAACCTAGATCAGAAAACATCATTGTAACAAATAGCAAAGTCTTTCAAAAAATATCTTACCCAACTTAGCAATCATCTCAATATTTTCCGCCTCTTCTCATGAAGCTAAACACCATCCTCAGATCGTTGCTCAGATTGGTGCAGCGGGAATTCAAGAACGGTAGGAGTATGTGAAGAAGCTGTTTGAGAATCAAAGTTGCCTTATGAGTAGAAGAATACATACATCTATGAAGAAAAAAATAAATATAGCAAGATGATCATGCAGCATCAGAATAATATAACAAGATTATCATGCAACATGCACAAGGGGAACAGAAAGGAACAGCCATGATTCTTCAAAAATAACTTAGAACAAAATCAAGAAAGAGTACTATAATAATGATTGTATAAATTCTCAAACCTCTCAGCCATACTGGCATCTACGATCCGAATTGATGTTACAATCAGTATTTTGATCCTCAATGACTTCCTCTGGAAGAACAGTAAGCATCTCTAAAACAGCAATATTACCATTATTATTGTGGGTTGTAGTCGGTCAAGACTAGAAAATAGCTGCTCAATGGGCTTCTTGTGTTCTACTGCACGAATGACAAGTGCTGATAATGTGAGACAGACTTGCGTTAAGAGTTATTACATGTGGAAATGAAAAGCTCAATCAATACCTCAGGCACTTGGTTCTTATTTAATTTCAGAAGGAATAAAGGTTGCCCCTTCAAATTGGCTAGAAATTTCTTTCTTTTTTTCAAGTAGGAAACATGGTTCCCACTTTAATTTGACTAAAGACCTGGTTCTTTTGGCAATTTCAAGAAGGTGACTATTAAACAAGCCAAACCAGAGAAAAATACAAGGGATTTATATTTAAAAAAGGGCTGGGGCACTCTCACTAGATTAGAGCTCCTAGAGCACAAGGTGTTACATTGCTTGCACATGCCTCACTAGATGACTTGAGTCCCTTTATATAGATAGGAATTACAGCCCACATTCCTACAAGTATCTGATTGGGACTAAAGTCACAAGATAACAAACATAATATACAACACAATAACCCCCCTCCCCTTAAATAAAATAAAAAAATTAAAAAAATCAACATAGTGGGTTCAAGGTTTTCAATTGCAATGTTACCGTGCAATGTATCCAACACTCCCCTTTTATAAATTCTTAATGTATCATGCGTATATCAATATCGAGTGTGATGTCGAATGGGATAAAAGGAAACTGATATTGTTTTGTTTGGAAAATCGTTAAAAAATAACAAAATTAAAAAAAAAAATTCTACAAAAAAAATTCTTCCTATACATTGTAAGGTGATTTCGACCAATCCACTCTAGTTTTCTTGGAAGAAAATCTTTGAAATTTCTTTGAAATAGCAATAGGAAGCTTCTTGGGGCTGGATTCGAAACAGTGCATTTTTTAGGCAATATTTGGGCAGAACGGTTTTGCATCTGACCTCTTGAGTTGGCAGATCTGCCCATGTCCTTGTAATAGTTGTAACCTGGAGTCTCATTTGGCCTTCAGGATTCTGATAACTGCAATAAATAACAACAAGTTCTAATTAAATAGAAAAAAAAAATGAAGGAAAGATGAGAAGCAACCTCTAAAAAAGAATAGGAAAAACAGTACAGATAAAAGAAAATTGTAGATGAAAGCAGTACCATACTTTGGCTGCGTCACCAAAAAGAAATAGGGAAAGATTCAAGTGGAAGCCATTGTTGATGAACCTCATTGAAATTAAAGGCCTCAAACAAAATTAGGATGTAATACTCTGAAACCTTGAACAGGTTAATAAAGCTAAAAAATAGTTAAAAATGATAAATTGCATAAAGAAAAACCAATATCAAGTCACAAAAATAGGTTGTAATACTCTGAAACCTTGAACAAGTTGATAAAGCCAAAAAATAGTTAAAAATGATAAATTGCATAAAGAAAAACCAATTTCAAGTCACAGAAAGGGCATCTCTAAGCCTCTAACAATGAACTTGCAGACGGATTGTGAAAGCTTTTACTTTGCATTAAGAATCAAGAAATCATTTAGAGAACAAAGTAAAAAGTTACAAAACATTAAAAAAAAAATAATAATAATACAAGTGGTTAAAAAATAACTCTTATAGAACATTCCTCCATTCATCTTTAAAGAGAGAACCAAGAGCATCAGAGGCTATACTCATGAACACTTGTAAACATGTTCCAAAAAGATTAATTCAAAAGGTAAATGCATATTGCTAATTAATTTAGGTCTAATACTATTAGTTTTCTAAGGCACAACTGCGGTAGGTTATCCCACCATGAAGCTCAAAAATCAACTCAATTCAACCATTAAATGTCCCCTATATGAATGTAGTGCTTTTAGGGTGGTTGTTTGTTGTTTTCTATTGTGTACCCCACTTTCTATTGTGTACCCCACTTGATAGTTGGATCCACCTGATTTTTGGGCATCCCATTTTCATAATGGGAGAACCTTAGCATATAGGCGAGATGTCATATATATACCATGGTGTTCCCCACATGCCAAATAGTTGGACATACAACTTAAATGGCATACATAAGTGTTTACAGAAAATTTTGAGCCTTCTCTCACTTAACAAAGCTAGTTTTTATCAGGTGTTCACCAAGTAACGGGTGAGAACAATCTAAATGCTACTTTATAAATATATAAAAATTAAAAAAAAAAAAAACCTTATATATATTTTTATTTTATCATAGTTCAGTTGCCATTGGGAGCATGAAATGGATGGGTTTTTGATGTCATGCTTATGTTCTTTGTGTTCAGAATAACATCAAGAATTTCAACACCCGGTCAAGGGTTCGAGTGCCCACAGGTGGTAAAATCCCACTACGGCGTGAGGTGTGGGGGTGTGTACATGTGTAAAAAAAAAAAAAAAAAAAAAACTATTTTTAGTCGGAACTAAACTGGCTGAGGCCGGGAAATACCACCTGCACCTACACCAATCAAATATAGCTTTTGGGGAACCATCATATCCACTGAATCCGCATCCGTTTGAAGGTGGTTCGAAGTAGTACGTCACAAGGTGCTCATCCATTACCTCAAGGATGGGCTGTACCAATGGGAGCCCTCCTAGTCAGACCTCAACAAACTCGACATGGGGCCAGTATAAACATCATGATTGGTCCACCAATCAAATAGGCTTCATTTTTCAGCTCATGGCTAAAAATGGATAGAAGGCGTCCATCATACAGCAATGGGTGTTACAGAGCTTTCAACAGTAGACGATAAAACAAGGTGGACACCATTCATTCATTTTTCTAGATCATTTTAAGGCATGAGCCTAAAAATGCACAGAAATGTTCACGGTGATCAGGTAATGCATCTCTCACAAAAATGCCACGTTAGTGCTTATGCAGCAAGGCCACTCCATCACCAACACGTGCAAGTCTCATTCACATTCCTCGATGGAACATACAAACAGTAAAGAGAACTTGACACTTCACAACATAGAATGAATTGAAAGCCCAACATTCAATCCATAAATAGCCATTGCGGCCATTACAATTGTGGAGTAAAGTCTTCCATTCAAACATCATAATTGTGTGTTGTGTTCACAAGATAAGGAAATGAAGAATTAAAAACAGGGGCTGAACCCCTGCCTCAACACCCATCTGGTATTTCAAGTAACATTTTCTGGAACACGTTAAAGGCCCATTTGGTAGATGCCTAAAAATGGGATCATCTCATTTTAGTTAAACAGTAATTACACATTATGGTACTGGTGAGAGGATCCATGACAACTTGCACTACCAAATTGATTCTACCGCTAGTAACTATCAGATGAAAATGGAATCAACCAAAAAAAAAAAAAAATGCTTATTGCATGAAGAACCTCTAACAGTAGCGAATCCTTTAATTTTCGCATTAGAACATTAACTCTGCTGCATGTAAACCAAGAAACATAGAAAATTGAAATAAAGATATCAGGAACAATAGATCTGCTATTTACACCCACCCTGATAGATTAAAACACCCTTCTTTTTCTACTTCTGGTAATACAACAATACAACCGAATGTACAGATAAAGGATGCTGTTGTAAACCTAGAAACAGGATGGATGTAAATATCAATTCCCGATACCAATTCTATTGCTTGTATACCAAGAAGCAGAAAATTAAGGAAGCCACTATCTACGCCCACCCCTTTTCTTAGATACACGCCCTTTCTCTACTTTTGGTAATGTAGCAATACAGCTCTGTGCTATGGTGTTGCCAAAATGAGAAACACGGGCTATCTATCAATCAAGAAGCTGTATATATCAGTTCCTAAAATTGAAAAAATCAAGAAACAACGGAGCAACCATTTTAGACCCTCCATGACTGATAAGACACTCCCTTCACTAACTAAGAAAATACAACAGTACTTACAAAAAGCATAAACAAGGGGCTCCACTGTCAATCATCATGGATGATGTAAATATCAATCCCAAAGGCCAACAAACCAAGAAACATAAAACTAAGCATCCACTATTTACACCCGCCCTGATTGATGAATGCACCCTCTCTTTTCCTCTTTCAATGATACATTGTACTATTGTATTACCAAAAGTAGAAACAAAGGTTGCTGCCACTAATCAGGCTGGGCCTAAATATCAATTCACAAGCATCAAACTAACTGATTTTAATGCAATCAAGCATCAGAACAGACATAAACAATGAACAATTTTAATCACATTTTCATTGACACCATACACATTTACAGACATCCATTTCCACTTACAGTAACATAACAGCACCAATACGTATTACCGTATTACCATAATGAGAAAATGGGGGTGTTTATCAATCAGGGCGGGTGCAAATCTCAAGAAACAGGTAGAGGTAGAAACAGCCCTTTTTTCTATTTTCATAACATAACAATCGAAGCTATTATGTATCAAAATGAGAAAAAGGGTGCATCTATCAATAAGGATGGGTGTAAAATTCAAATCCAAAGCATCAACTCCACTGTAAATAAACCAAGAAATAGAAAATAAGGAAACCAAAATTCATACCTACCCTTTGATGTATACACCCTTTTCTACTTTCAGTAATATAACATTACACCTCCCCACCATTGTATGACCAAGATGAGAAAAAATGGTGTACCTTTCAATCAAGGTGGATGTAAATTTCAAATCCGAAGCATCAATTCTCCTTCATATAAACCAATAAACAGAAAACAAGAGAGCAAAAATTTACACCCATACCTATTATGCATACACCCTTCTTCTAATTTCAGTAACATAACATATCCGCCTCCACTATTGTATTACCAAATGAGGAAAAGAAAAAAAAAAAAGGTGTATCTATCAATCAGGATGAGTGTAAATTTCAAATCCCCAAACATCATAACTAGAAAATTAGGGGACCCACAATTTACGATCACCCTTTTTTGATAGAGACAGTTAGAAACTCAGCCGTACATTTTTTAGTAAACAGTGGCCCACCTGACCAGTGGACCTACCTGTTTCTTGGGCCAGGGCATCTACACAGCGGTACACCTCAGATGGATGGATTGGATCTATGTGCCATGGTGGCACGTGTGACTGGCAAGATGTACATGAGCTACTTTATCCACTCATGGCAGGGCAAATTTTCTGTTGATGATTCAATCGATATTTTGAATCCAAACTGTCTGCCTAGCCCTTGAAAATGGATGGTTAGAAACAAAAATGATCAACGGCCCACCAAACTTCCTCATTCGCCAGACAGAAAAAACTATATGCTGGTTGGTTAAGATCATGTAATCCGTGTGGTTGCGGGTCTGGATCATCCATAATTAGCATCTGATGGATGGCTGGGATCATCATGGGATCATCACCAGGTGAAATCTACAGTAGATTTTGGTGTGCAAGACCGATTACTTAAAACTCTTCATGGTAAAATGCGCACATATATTTACAGTTCCCAGCAAGAATGCAGTGGCTTCTGAGATTTCAAATCCTACCCTCCCCAATACGTGAAAATGTGTCACGTGTCCTAGATCCGAGATCTGGGCCAGGATCCATTACAATACAACTCTATACTACTGTATTACCAAAACTAGATGTAAATCTCAATTACTAAAACAGAAGAGAAGTATAAAACAGAGTGGGAAAATCAACGCAAAAAAAAAAAAAAACAAACATGAAAAGGAAAATTCGATTTGTGAAGCAAGCACCTGGAAGAAGAAGACGCCGCTGCACGTTCACCTGAACCCCAACACCCTATCGCAACAATGGAAGATTGATGGAAGAAGACGCCGCTCGAAGGAAGAAAATTGAAAATGGGAAAAGAGAGGAAACGACGCTCTCGTTATTTTAGAAACCCTCTTCTGAATAATATAAAATTTTCAAATCCGAAACAGTGTGGTTTACCACTGTTTATAACATAAACTCTATTAACCAATCGTACATGCAAGAGGGACATTTTTTGGATGGTTAAGATTTTATTATATAAAAGAAAATTATAAATATTAAACATTTACAACTAGATGGATTATTTCAATGGTCTGGACAAGTCTATATCATTGACACGATTTTCATGAACTAGTCACCACTATTTTACATTATGTATAAAACTCCGAGTTTTTAAACAGAACAATAAAATGGTAAACATAGCTTTGGAAATGGGAGGGCTCTATGGGCCCCACCATGATGGATATTTTCATCCACGCCGCCCATCCAGTTCTCCACATCATTTTGGGATTGATCCCCAAAATTGAGCCCTAATTAAGTCCTAAGTCGACCACAAAATGAGAATATGTTGGACGGTTGACGTCTCCACCATTCAAAACCTGGGCAGGGGCGACGGATTATTGGGTTTCGCCGACGGATTTTAGCCGTCGGCATTGCCGACGGATTTTAGCCATAGCTAAAGCACCCCTAGTCCTCGGCTTTGCCAATTTTTTGGTAGTGTCTTCTTTATCCACTTCCGGGTCCTTAGACTTTTCAGCCCTAACCGGAATGGTTTTGTCAATGATTTTACCACTCCTAAGAGTGGTGATGGATTTAGCTTGCTCCATCTGATTTGAAGAGCTTGGGTCGCTAACTTCATATTGCGATTTAGGATTGGGAAGAGGTTGAGCTGGGAAGCTCCCCTTGTTCCCAATCGCATTTTCAGCCTTAAGTCCTTGTATTGCTTTTGTAAGGTCTTGAGGTGTAGCGGTTTGTCCATTCCTCCCAACTGAAGTTTGGATGGTTTCTCCAGCTAGATTGTATGTTTTGAGGTGGGCCCACTGAAAGGTCTTTGGTAATTGCTTACAGCATTGGATTACTCATTCAATACCTCTTGAAAGGCAGATATAGTTGGGCAATTCTCAGTAGTGTGAATGTTGCAACCACAAATACTACAAACAATTTCCTTGGCCTTATCCTTCTTTAATTCCATGGCCTCGAGTTTCGAGTGAGATTGGCTACCTTGGCGTTAATATCATCATCCTCTTTCAGGAGGTACATTCCACCTTTTTCTTTGGAATGAGTCGGCCTAGGCGTAGTACTCGGTCTAGGGGAGAGTCCCAGTTTTTGTGTTCTCAGCAAGTTTATCAAGTAGTCCCACACCTCATCGACACCTTTATTCATAAACTCCCCATTACACATTGTCTCAACTAATTGGCGCATGGGAGATGTTAGTCCATCATAAAAAAAAATTCGTGATGCGCCACGTTTCAAACCATGTTATGGGCATGAACTGACAAGATCTTTGAAACGCTCCCAACATAGGAAGAATGTTTCATCTTCCCTTGGGCGAAGTTCATGATCGCCTTCCTAAGGGTGTTCGTCTTATGATATGGAAAAAACTTTTTAATGAACTCCCTTGTCATGTCATTCCATCTGCCAATAGATTGAGGACGTAATGAATGTAACCACGTCTTGCTTTCTCTTTCAAAGAAAAGGGAAAGAGTTTTAACCTAACCGTGTCATCAGACACGTTAGGAAAGTATAGGGTAGTCATGATCTCATCGAATTCTTTCAGATGTAGATATGGATTCTCTGACTCAAGCCCATGAAATTTAGGAAGGAGTTGGATCACCCCTGGCTTGATATCCATATGTCCTGCATTCTCCTGAAAAACCATGCATGAGGGCGTACTCACCCTGCCGGTTGTAAGTAATCTCGTAAGGTACGAGGCGGGGGTACTTGATGCACCTCATTCTCATCCTGGAATCTTCTATCCTAGGTTGGGGTAGACGAGGTTGATTTCCAGCCATATCCTCAAATAACTCAGGGGAATTCGAGCGGTGTCTAGTCCTGCGATGAACAGTTAACCCCTCAACTAATCCTCCTTCAGTCAAGAGACGTCGAGTGTTGTCACGAGCCCACTTGGGCATGAAACACTCACAGCCCTCAATCAAATTCTAAACCTAATCTTAAGAATGGAAATAAAAATCTAAAAAGAAAGAGAGGGTTGGAAGGAAGTTACCAAATTGGAGTCCCTAAATTAAGAACCTGTAAAAAGAAACCAAAAAGATATTAGTTCCTAAAAATAGAAATTCTAAAGTTAGAAAATTCTAAGGTGGAAACAAAGTTAGTTTCTAGAAAAGGAAAGTTTCCTAAACCTAGAATTAGAAAGTTTCTAAAAATAAAGGAAAAATGAGTTAGTTTCTAAAATTAGAAAGAGTCTCTAAAAAGGAAATAACTAACCTAGTTTCTAAAAACAAAAGAGGAAAGTTCTTAAACTAGAAAGTAAGTTAGTAATAGAAATTCTAAAAATAGAAAGTAGAATTTAGAAAGAGCTTACCGAATTAGAAATTTCTAAAAGGCCTACAAAACAGGAAAGTTAGTTTCTAAACAGAATAAAATAGGAAACAAAATTAGATTCTAAAAGAGTTAAAATTAGAAACTTCAATAAAAAGGAATCCTAATCGAGAAATAGTAAGGAAGAGAGAAGTTACCAGTTTAGAAACCTATCTCAAAATCCTACAAAATAAGAAAGTTGAGTTAGTTTCTAAAAAGGGAAAACCATCCTAAAATAGAAAGTTACTTAAAATATAAAATTTCTAAAAATTAAAGGAAAACCTGAATTAGGAAATTCTAAAAACCTAAGAATAAAAAAAAGTCCTAATCTTAAACTAATCATAAAACTAGTTAATTTCAAAAAAATGTAGCCGTCAATCCCCGGCAACGGCGCCAAAAACTTGTTCACTCCCCAAGTATAGGGTTGTGATGTAGTAATAAACTCGGTAAGACCGAAGTCGAATCCACAGGGACTGAAACCTGTACGTATTCTAAAATTAAGCAGAATCAGAACTAGACTAAGATGGGTTTTAAATCAAGTGTAGAATGCAGGATATTTGATGAAATAATTAACTAAAACTTTTAAGAGAATTCAGAGGAGGGAAACTAGGGATTCAGAGGATCCACTTGTAGAGATCAGGGAGATATTATGCCTGCTTTACGAATCATGGAAAATAACTGAACTGCCATTGATATAGTTCTCTAGAGATGAAGGGTATATGAATTAGAATGGATTCCATCACAAAACCATGCTCATGAGACAAAGCAAACAATGGAATTAAACTGATTCAACAGCCAATCTGAGTGATGTATGAATGTCAGGAAGAATTTTGTCATTCCACCATGTCCAAGGGGCGATGGTGAACAACAGGACGTCCTAGATTCATAATCACGAGAAGGGAAAAGGAAATACTCAAGCCATTGCAGATCTATTGTAATGTCAGTCACAACAAACCATTAATAACTAAAATAATTCCTTAAAATAAAAACTAAGATCACGTCAATTCAATAACAAATTAGCACGTAGAACTTCCCATCACACCACAAGCTTCACCTCTTAGCCCTAGCTAAGAGGTTTAGCCTAACATGGCTAGGCTAATTTCCATAGGATTCATAGAAAGAGAAACAGAGAAAGAAAAGGAATAAAGTAAGATGGATTCAACTCGTTCTCTCGCTCCCTGTTCACAAAACTCCCGGCCGTGAATCCTTTTTCTCTCCCTTTTCTTCTCTTTTATAAGCAGCAGAGGTGGTCATGGAGATGAGTGCGTGCAGAAGTCGGAACGTAGCTGGAGTCGAAAATCTTCCGCAACAGCTTGCGTAGCAGAAACAGAAAGCAGCGATCTTGTGTTTGGCCTGTTTTTTCCCGGACGATGGAGTAGATGTTTGCACAATCTGAGTCGTTCAAACTCCTTGGTGGCGGATGGACACCCCACAGGAATGCTTTGATCGGTTCAGATCAACGAACCGACCACGATCTGGATCGTTGAACGAAGGTGAATCGCCGATTTTTTCGGACGCGTATCCCTGCGTAAACAGGGTACGCTGTGAGGATCGGTGGGTCCCACGATGATGTTTTTGATGAAATCTGCCCCGTCCATTGAATTCCTGGCGAGAAACCAGTCAGGAATGTATAGTTTTGGAGTGAACTTGGTGCGGCCCACTCGATCTTTTATTCCACCATCCATTCTTCGTTTTAATGGTCAAAAATTGATCTTTGCAGTATTTTGCGATTATGCCATCTAGGCAAGCATTTTTGTCGACCCGTGGAACGAATGAACGGTTCGGATCATCATTTAAGATGATGAGCGGGACCCACAGCTGAAATCAGCGTCCGCACCTTGTGGACGCTGTTATAGGAAAGAGTCGGGTCGGGTTAGCGACTGCTGACCGACCTTGTCTGTTCAATGCACGGCGAAGTGCACGATTCCTCTGCACTCCCTCACGTAAAATGGCCCCCATCTTGATGTATATGTAAAATCCAATCCGTCTATCTCCTTCATTATCTCATTTAAACAGTTGATACCAAAATTGAGGCATATCCAAATATCATATGGGCCCCAAATCAGAGTTTAATGGGCTGATCTGTCCGTTGGCCTACTTCCCGAGATCTTCAATAGCTGAAATTTAATATGTACGGTTAATTTACGGCCTCCATCACATGTATGAAGTTTCGAGTCAATCTGATGGCGGGAACCATGTGATCCTGCATTTCTGCACCAATTTCAGGCCTCTTTAACGTGAACAGCTTGATTTTCTCGGATCCTTGGTGTGTAAATTCTTCAATATCAGTCCTCTGGAGTCCGTCCCTTGCTGTGGTGATTTCAGAGCGTCAAATCCACGCTTTTAGTACCCTTCTTCAGTCTACGTTCGTAATTTCACCTTGCATCACATACACAGTTAAAATAAGGCATTAAACATTATTGTGTTTGTAAATCTAGGCAGTAATCAGGGTCTGATATGCAATATTTGACCCTCAACAACCACCTCATTGCTCATTTTAACAAGTAGTGATGCATGGTGGCTAAGTGCATCAGCCACCTTATTCCACTGCTCTAACTTATTCTTTAGAACGAATGTGAATTCTTACAAAAATACAACCCATGTAGTATGCATATGATTCATGTTATTATGACTATTAATAAACTTTAAGGCTTGATGGTTAGTGCAGAGAACAAACTCTTTATGAATTAGATAATGCCGCCAATGTTGTAGCTCTTGAATAATTGCGTACAACTTAAGCTTATATGTCGACTACTTCTTTTGGGCTTCGCTGACCTTCTCATGGTAGAAGGCTATTGGCATGCCTTCTTGTGATAAGGCCCCTTTAATTCTAATATATGGGCATCACCTTCAACCTCAAACAACTTGTCGAAACTAGGAAGAACTAAGACCGATATCGTGGACAACCGATGCATGATTTTAGTGAAGTACTTATCAACCTCATCGGTCTACTGGAATGGCCCCTTTTTCATGCAATTTGTAATAAACAACATGCTAAAATTGCGAATTTGCGATGGATTTTGTGAGCAAAATTAGCTTGGTTTTACGACGGATTTAATCCGTCGCAAACGAAAAATGTCCGTCGCCAATCCCAGTTCAAAAGGCGGAATTTCGCAACGGACAAATCCGTCACTAAAATCTGATTTACAACAGATTTACGACACATTGTGGTCCGTCATAAATTAGAGTTAGATTAAATCCGTCACAGATTTTGATTTTGCAACGGAATCAGTTGCAAATTACCGCCAAAAATAGAACTTCGCGATGGTTTTTAGTTGCTTTTGCGACGAATCATGGTCTGTCGTAAAAGGACTTCTGCCTTGAACATTTGTTTTTTTTTTTCATTTTTTTTTAAGAATATGGTGGAAAATTACATTTTTTTGTAGTCTAAGAATTGTTTTTTAATAGAATTTCAGTGGTTTAATTGTACATATTTATATCAAGATTATTTTTTAACAATTGATTGAATGCAAAGAATTTTTTATTTGTTTTTATATCAAATGAGTGGAAATTATTATTAATTGTTTTAAATTTAAAACTAATATTTAAATGATTTGTAATATCACATGAAAAAGAATATTGAGAAGTTTAAAAATTTTAACAATGTTTGAGAAAAATTGAGATTTTGAAAAAAATAAAATAAAATCGTGATTTAATAAAAATCTATTTTGTGAGAGAGAAAAAAAAGAATATTGAATGAAGTTGATAATTTTGAAAAAAAAAAAGAATTTGATTTCAAGAAAATAATAATATCCTGAAAAAAGAAAATTAAAAAGATTTTTTAAAAATGTGAAAATTTTGACAAAGTTGAAAAATGAAAACATTTTGAAAAAGAATACGTGTTTGTATTTTGAAAAATAAAATAAAATTGAGATGTTCGATAAAAATTGACAAGTTTAAAAAAAAATGCTTTTTAAAAAAATGGAGAAGTTCAAAAGAATTGAAAATTTAAGATAAAATGATATTAAAAAATTGATACTTTAACAAAAACAAAACATTTTGAAATGGAAAATAAAGAAGTTGAAAAATTTGTGATAATAAAAATTAATTTAAAATGTTCAAAATCTGAAATTAGAAGAAAAAGTTATTGATAAAAATGCTAAGATTTTGAAAAAAAGAAATATCATTTTATAAAAGAAAATTGAAAAGTTTAAAAAATATATATAAAAAAATGATGCTTTTGAAGAAAGAAAAAAATCGTCATTTTGAAATTTTTGAGATAAAAAAAGTTAAAATTTGAGAAAAATTTTGAGATTTTGAAAATAAAAATTCAGAATTTGTATTTTAATTTTTTCCTTTTTTGAAATATTTGATAATAAAAATGATATTTTGTTAAAAATTTTCAAAGAAAATTTAAGAGAAAAAAATATACATTTTGAAAAAAAAAATGTGATTTTTAAATGGAAATTGAGATTCATCTGTGAAAAAAAAAAAAAAACATTTACTAAATTATTAAGCACATCCACTAATTGAACCTGTAACTATTTTTGGATAATCTAATCAGTCCAGATTGAAGAGTAAATAACTTCAAATGTTTAAATCAAATTTCATTCAAATTGTTGATCAATCATGTATGCCCAATGTCTGTCTCATATGTAGCCTGATCGGGGCGAGTAACTAATGAAATTGAGGGTATTGAGTAATAAAATATAGTGAATGGACCAGACATGTAAAATGGGCCAAATATTCTGGTCAAAATTGTGACCCAACTTATTGACCTCGTGAGAACCTAAGAATTGATGTTACTAAGTTTTGTGGGCCCCATCTGATGTGCGTCGAACATTAACACCATACATTTGATGTGTCCCCTTTAGGCTATGAGATATCTCAAAAACCATCTGTATACAAAACTCAGGTGGGCCATACCATCTAAAACTATGCGAAGACATCCTAAAAAATATAAAAGCACTTGGTGGGGCCCACATGAGTTTTTGATGCGGCTGAAACTTGGTCTGTGTCACGTCCCAAACTCGGAAACCGGGCTCACAAAATTTCCGATCGCCGAATCCGGTGCCGACAGCCTCCGTAGCACCCCATTCTCGGCTTCCAGCGCCCATACGCCAGATTTCCGATCCTGGGATCCTACAAGGAGGATTTTCAATATGAAATTTTTTTTTGTAATGGAGCATAACCACAAGCATAACCAAGTCACAAAACAACAACACCACATATCCACTATAACAAAAACTTTTAAGTACATTGCGGGAAGGGAAATACAGTATAGTCAAAAGGCTCCAAAATGATCTGATCCACACTCCTGCCTCAACGCTGCTGCTATCCAACGCTACCTACACGCAACGGTCGTACATAAGCTTACAAAAGCTTAGAGGGTGGTGTAAGTGTGTGTACAAAGCACACGTCAAGTGTACAATATCAGAGTAATGCGGAAATATGCGGTAAGTCCATGAATACAACCAGAGCTATATAATGTAAGGCATGAATGATATCGGCCATACCAAGGCCATGCGATGCGAAACATGAATGTTATCGGCTATACCGACGCAATGCAAGGCCTACGTAGCCGAATGCCATATGTGAGATGCAATACAGCATGTCAGTCCTCATCATGTACACATATCAGTACAATTCCTCTCTGGATATCACCGGGGTCTAATACACCTCACACTGACTGCCTCCTCCCTAGCTGCACAGTCAAGCAAGTGGAAGAGACCACACTATCCGCTTGACCAGTAGTCTGCCAATACCTACCCGACTCGTCGATAGCGGACACATTTGTGAGCTGGTCAAACTCAGCCTAGCTTATAGCCCCCCTCACTCAGGCGGATAAGGCCACACCCCTTTCAAACCGACCATGACACAGTGGGAGACGCGGCCTACTGGTATTCGGCACTCGGGCGCTCGTGTATCCACTCGGTCTAGACGTTGGAGCATCTCCTGGTACCAAAAAGGTTCTGGGATTCTCACCCAAGGACATCCTAAGTGCCCACAGTGCTAGAACAAAGTATTTTCGATATCCGATACGGCCATCTACGATGTGCCTATGGAGCCACGGCCCTGATGTCGCTAGGGCGTGCAGTGATCAAGTCACACATATGCGAGATGCATGATTCACACCGTACAATCATGCAGCAATCTCACGCGTACCACGCGATCATGTGGGGCACTCCATCTCATAAGGAGTCCCGTAAATGTCTCAGTCCAACGACTTATGCTATGATCAAACATTCCTCATATCAAGCATACAAATGATGCGTATGGGTATGAATCATGGATGGAGCTATACTAAGCATGTTATAAAGCGGTGAACTATCAACAAATGTGGGCCTACTAATGGACCCTAGGGAGAGTTATAATGCGGACATTTAACCAACATTATTCTTACAATGTGGACGTCAAACCAACATTTCTCACAAGGCATAACCTGTCATCAAACATTATTACACACACTATGGAGGAATCCCTCATTGCAATGGACCCTAAGGACGTCCTATTAGGCCTCGACCCATGGGCCTTATATTCATCAAATGGGCCGCATCATATGGGCCTTTTATAAATCAAGTGGGCCACATCGAAGGGGCCTTATGTACATTGCAATGGGTCATATCCCATGTGCCTTTGAATACATCACAATGGGCCTTGTAACATGGGCCTCAAATACATTGAATGAGCCCCATCACATGGGCCTTATAAATATTAAGGTGGGCCTCCACAACAGGCGACAAATACATCAAATGTGGGCCTCAACAAACGGGCCACAAATACATCCAGATGGGCCTAATCACATGGGCCTTACATGTATACCAAGGTGGGCCACACCGAAATACAAGTGGTGATGATGATTTCCACCATTAAAATCCCTAAAGCCCACCAACAAATGTATATTATATAATATATATATAATATATACAATATAACCTATATAATATATATATATATATATATATATATATATATATTATATATATATCTATATATATATATAATGACATATATATATAGATAATATATATATATATATACAGACGCACACACCACACGCACGCACGCACACAGCACACCACACCACACGCACGCACGCACAGCACACCACACTGCCGCACCCACCGTCCCCTGGATGGTGGGAATACAACACATATATCATGGTTGGCTCCACCGTCTGCTGGACGGTGGAGTGAAACACATGCATCCTTGGGTCCCAAGTGGGGCCCACCAAAATGGCTTATTTTCCATCCAATCCGTTCATAAGGTCTCACAGACCTGGAAGAAGAGGAACAACAAATTTCAGTTTGATCCGAAACTTCCGTGGCCCATAAAAGGGTTTCAATGGTAGAGTTCAACCACCGCTGTTTTCTTGTGGTGTGGGCCGCCTGAGATCTGGATCTGACTGATTTTTGGAGGGGACCCACCTCAGGGGTGGTCCACCTCATGGACGGCGTGGATACAAAATATACATCATAGTGGGGCCCACATGAGGGGCCGTGGGTCCCTGCACGGACGCCCGTCCGTGAATTTGAAAACGCAGCTGCCTGCTGCTGCATCAGTGGCAGCAGGCGCTGCCTCATATATTTTTTTTATTATGTTTTTTGAATCCCCTATTCCCAAGGTTTTTCACGTGTGGGGTCCGCAATAAGGAAATCCGACCCTGCCATCGGATTCCATAGTCCATAGTCAATCCATCAAGCCCAATATCGGGCATTTTTCGGTGTACAGAAATGTCAAGGAAGTTTTAAACGGTGAAAATCGTCGTGCCCGCCTGAGGGTCAGATTAACCTCATATCTTGGTTCAACGCCTAAAATGAGCTGGCAAGTAGGGTGGACGGCGTGGATTGAACACATACATCAAGGTGGGTCCTATACCAGTGGCCATTTCCAAGGCTTGAAATTCAAGCCAACAGTGTTTTTCTTTCCCACGTCCAGCGTCCAGGGACGCTGGACGGCTGGACTGAACACATACATTCAAGGTGGGCCCGGTTTAGGTGGGCCACCACCTGGAGGATGGTGTGGGTCAACACATATAAGGTAGGCCTACTTATAAATGGCTTAGATAAAACCATGCCTCATGGTGGGGTCCATCCAAGTGGGCCACACAATCACACCAACATCACATGAAAAAAGAATAAAAGGAAAGAGAGGGGAGAAGAGAGAGAGAGAGAAAGTGGGAACACAAGTGGGATGGAGGGAACCCGATACTATGGGCCCTCCCTGCATTCCATCATACATCAAACGGTAATCAAAGTGGGCCATTGGCCACATCTTAGGGTCCCAAGTGAGATCCATACCATTGATCAGTAGGCCTCATTTGGCCCATCATAAAAACATAGAAATCTATCCTATCAAAGCACCCACCTAGCGATCTCCTTGGTCCGTTGGAATGCCTATCTCCTTGTGCTCCTCTTTGATGGTGGAGATGGGAAGTGGATGGCTAGGATGATGGGTTTTGGAATGGGAAAGGTGGGCCACCAAAATCACATTCCTCTCACATGAAGAAGCTTGGATGTGGGTTGCTTGCTTGGGTTGGGATGGTTGGGATGTGAAGGGAAAGAGAGTGTTGTAAGGAGATGTGAGAGATGGGAGATGTGAGTGATGGAGTGAGTGATGTGTGACTAGGTAGTATGGGTTGTGTTAGAGAGAGGGTGAGAGAGAGTTAACTTGGTGGTTGCTTGGGGATGGGGTGAAAGGTGATGTGTACTTGACATTGAAGTGATTGATTGATTGATGTGATTGATGGATTGATGGGATTGTTTGACATTGTGTAGAGATTCTCTTGGGATCGAGAAAGAAAGCGCAGCGTTTCTTCGAAATAAACGCCGACTCACATATTCTAGTCAGGGTTATCGGATTGGTGCGTGAGTCGCGGCGTTAGAACCGCGGCGGACGGTGCGGTCGCAATGATATAGGTCTCGGATTAAACCGATTCGAATCTAAAGGATACGACTTACGGTCGTGCGCAACGTCAATTATCGATCGCGGACTGCCGGACTTCGACGGAAAGGATTGCGGGATTCGACGGAACAGTACGAACTGGGATACGGGTCTTACAGTTTGACCCCTCATCCAAGTGGAACACACATAATGAGTGGATTGGATATGTGAATTACATTTAGGTAGGCCCAATATATGATTATGAATGTTTTAAGGAAATCCCTCTCCACTACATTTAGGTGAGTTATTCATTACTCTTAGCATACTGAGTAAACTCTGTGGGGTCCACCATTATTTATTTATTTTATCCACTCCGTTCATCTATGTTAACAAATAATTTGAGGTTTAAAGAACAAAAAGGAAGCATATCCAAAGTTCAAGTGGACCACACCACAAGAAATAGTGTGATTGAACCTCTACCATTGAAAAATTCTTAAAGGCCATAGAAGTTTTGGATCAAGCTGATGTTTGTATTTTCTCTTCATTCATATCTTTTTGAAATTATGAATAGGTCGGATGGCAAATAAACATTACTGTGGGCTTAAGGAAGGTATCAACAATGGAAATCATTATTCCACACTGTTTCGTGTGGCATGGTCCACTTGAGCTTTGGATTTACCGAAAATTTGAGATCAACCCACACCGTTCATCTATTTTTTGAGATCATTTTAGAGAATTATCCAAAAAATGAAACATATCTAAAGATTAAATGGACCACACCACAAATACCAGCAGGGGTGATGATTTTCACTATTAAAAAATTTGTAGGGCCCACCATAACATTTATGTTCCATCCAATCTATTCATAAGGTCACAAGGACCTGGATGAAGAGGATTTTTTTTTTTCCATATTGATCCAAAACTTTTGTAACCCCCAAAAGGGTTTCAATGGTAGATGTTCAATCCCCCATTGCTTTTTTCAGTGTGGTCCACTTGATAGTTAGATCTGTCTTATTTTTTTATCTCAAGCCTTACGACGAGCTTGCCAGATGGATGGACAGTTTGGATATAACACATACCTCATGATGGAACCCATAGAACTTGCTGATGTCAGCCACAACCATTCCCATTCCGATTTCACATTTCACTTGAGGACTGGTTAGGGCCAGCGCCCTAACCAATCTCTGTTTCAATTTCTCCCTCATATGCTCTCTCTCTCTCTCTCTCTCTCTCTCTCTCTCTCTCTCTCCTCTCTCTCTCTCTCCCTTTCCCTCTTCCTATAGATCTCTCCTTCCTCTCTCTCTCTTCCTGTCAATCTCTCTCCCTCCTCTCTTTCTTCCCTTGCTCGATCTCTCTTCCCACTGTCTCTCTCTCTCTATCCCCACCCAAGTTCCTGTTGCCAATCGCCCTACCCACGCATGCCCTCTCGCTCTCTCTAAATCTGTGGTTGAAGGCTTAAATTTCCAAGAACATTGAGGTATCTCTCTCCTCTCTCTCTCTCTCTCTCTCTCTCTCTCTCTCTCAATCTCAATGCCAATTTAGGGTTTTTTGGATTTTAGGGTGGATTTGATTTTTCTTGGGACTTCGATTTTCTGCTTATGAGTACCTTGGCGTAAGCTCTATGGACCGCATTTAGACGTCAGCCCAAAAAATGCGGTAGATCTAAAACTTGTGGGCCATAACACCCATAGGAAACGACAGGGATTGAATGCTCACCATGGAAATCACTCATCAATTGATTGGTTTGTCTGTAATTTTACTATTGAAAAATAAAAAATAAAAAAACAAAGGCAAATTTCTCCCTTTCACAACTTTCTTTGGCTAATTCAGTTGTGAGGATTTTAGGATTTTAGGGATCTGAGGTTTTTTGGAATTGAGGTGTTTCATTTATTTATTTCTTTCTTTAGTGAGATTTAGAAGTCCAATCCATTGATCTAGACTATTCATTAGGTCCAAGGCACATTTCATGGGGTTGCCATGTAAACATCATACCAATCTGAGCCAGATCTTAAGGTCCGTCAAGCATGATTCATATAGAATCTAGTCTAGTTTGGATCTGGATTCAAATAAGCTTGATTTTTTAAAGGCTTAATTTTTGCATTCCTTGTGTTGTGGCCTAAGTTTTGGATTGGAATGATTTCTAAGGACTCATGGTGAAAATCTAGTGACTCGCCTGATGGAAAAGGTGGATTTGAAGCTCGGGTTAAATCAGATTCACACAGGTGAAAGTATTTCTTTCTATCTCTCTCTCAATCTCTCTAAATATTAATGCGATTTAGGAATTTGGGAGTTAGTAGTTTGTAGATTCCTGATTTGAATGTGGAGCCTTATTTCAAGATTTGGAGATTTTAGGGCTTACAGATTTGAATGTGGACCTCAAATTGGGGATTTAGGGATTTTAGGATTTTGGGCATTTGAGGACTTTTAAAATTGGGGATTTTCTGATTTTACAAATTGGGGTTTTTAAGAATCGGAGATGTGAGGATTATAGGAAATTTGGATTTTAGGACTAAAGAAAATAAGTTTTTAATCTTGGGTTTGAAGGTTAAGCATCGGCTAATTGATGTGGGTGTTTGACATAAATGGTTGGCTCCATTGTAGATATGGCATACTTCATCTGTTCCATTGTTTATTGGAGATGCAGTGGCTTAAGATTGGTAGCTAGAATTCTACCCACCTGCATAAGGTTGGCAACAGGTTGTGTTGACTCCTTGAAAATTTCAGGTTCAACACCATTCCACAAATTTCAAGTAACTCTTCGGAACATCTTACACTTGCACATCAAATGTTTGATTAAATTCCTTAAAGAATGTTTAGTAGTATTTCTTAATTTATGTGGTTTGCTAATTCCACACGCATGCACATCCACTTGGGCACATGTATTGGGATGTGAGATCTTAGCTTGGCATCAAGTGATCTTTTGGTATAAAAATCTGATTTGAGCTTGCCATCAATTGCAGAGTATGATGCTTGATATGTATGCATTCAAAGCTTGTACATGAGGCATGCATCTGATATTTTGGTTGTGTACAAGTGACAAAACATTCATTGTGAATTTGGTGAATTATTTTGAATTTTGTGAATGGGATTCTTATTAAACAATCGTGTGAATTATTTTTTGAATGACTATCGAGTGTAAGATTAAAAAATATATATACAAACAAATTTGACAATTATTTATTATTATTATTATTATTATTTGTAATTCGCAGATATTTTAGCGACAGATCAAATCAATCGCTAATTTTAGCGACAGATGGACGATGGATTTGAGGTCTGTCGCTCTCCTCGTATTAGTGACGGACCTTATCCGTCGCCAATATGTTTAATGACAACTCCGGGTAGGTTTTTTCGAATTTTTGCGACGGATTTTTATTTTTGCGACAGATCTTATCCGTCGTAGATTAACGACGAATTTTATCTATCGCAAAAAAAAATACAATCTAGTAAATAGCCACAGACCAAGCGATGGATGAAATCCGTCGTTTATTAGGTTTTACGATGGATTTGGTCCGTCGCAAATATGCGATTTTGGCTTAAGTGCGACTATCGTGCTGAAATTCCACACGAATCGATGATAGAAGGTCGTTAACCCATTCCTTGATGGTTCACATATTTTCATCATCCATATACGGATACCCGTGTGATGTTTTATTTAAACCAACATGATTTAAATGATTTTTAAACTCGCAAGTATACGAATCAGATGTAGATACGGTACGTATTACGAGATCGTTCCCACGAGAACTGGTCGTCACAATTCAAATTCACAATTCTTCTTAACTAATTCAACAAATAATGGAGCGAATTACTAACACAAATTTACGGAAGATAACTGAAAACAGAGAAGAAAATTCAATCAGAGAGAGCACTAGGACTTTCGAATCCACCCCTAATTATCCTAACCCTTGTTTTATCTGTTGATTCACCCTGATCTAGATTGATACAACTTATATAAGAAAGCACAATCTGTGTCCTTAGTCGGGCTTAGTCTAATCTCCTAAAGCAATGCACTGAATAACACATTCTATGTCCTTGGTCGGGCACATAGAATGTATAATTCATTAAAGCACCCTGTTTCTTCCTCTATAGGAAACCTGTTCATGTACATACACAAGTTTCTAGAATAAGCATCCAAACAACATCCATATATAGACTCTGGTCAAGTTCATAGATGAAGAAGTACAGAATTTAAACCAATCAAGCACACAAGAGAAAGAAACAAATCAATCGAGTTAAGATGAATTCAACGCATAAACAAGAGTTAATCAAATTAGGGGCTTCATCTCAGCCCTAGACAAGGGATTTAGCCCAACATGATCAAGCTAAAATCCATGCAACAAAAGGGAGAAAAAAAACTCTGGTAGATGCTCCACGTTTCTCGTCCAGCAACTCCAAAAATTCCTCCTTTGTCTCACGTATCTTTCTCTCCTTCTCCTCTCTGGATTTGCTCAAGCTCTAGCTTCCCCTCGGCTGTAGATCTGCTCCCAGCCCTCTCCCCTCGGCCCTCGATCTCTGGCTCTCTTCTCTCTCTTATACCACAAGGATGGGCAGTGGAGAAAGAGTCGGGTTGGAGACTCTTTACGCAGCAACATGCGTAACGGGGTCACTGACCGACGCTGGACGTTGGTGAGACCCCGTTTCTTGGCCTCACTCATAAGATCCAATCCATTCACTGGATTGTACATGAAATTTCAACAAGATATGGGTGATTTTGGGATGTTATTGATGAGGTCCACCTGATTTTCAGATCTATCGTCAATCCTGCTTTTGAACGGTTAACATCTCATTCCCTTTGTTTCTTAAGATATTGTCACCTAAGCCTTGGTAACAGGGGCCTTAGAGATTTAATGGACGGTCTGGATCATCATTCTGGACGAGAGGTGGGGCCCACAACAGAAACCGACGGTCTCTGTTTACGGGCGCTGCGAAACAGAGACGCGGATTTCTTCCGCTGCGATGACGGTGGGGCCCACTTCAGCATTTTTTTTAGAAATTCACGCCGTTCATTCAGCTCGTGGCGAATAATCAGTAAGAAAAGGATGATTTTATATTGGTTTCGGCGTGGCCCACAGAATATCTTGCTTCACCGTCTGTTCTGCTGTTGAATGGTTGGATTTCATTCCTGATGAGAATTCGCAAATCTTCCACCTAGGCAGTGAGAATAGACTTCATGTGGATCTGATGAACGGCTTAGATTGTCCATTTGGACAATGGGTGGGACCCACAACTGCAATCGCGGTCGGACAGCGTTAACGCTGTTAAGAAAAATGGGAGTCTCCGTTTTTGGCTGGAGATAGTCGGTCAAACCAACTTTGAATGGGTCTTTTGGTCCGGTGTGGCGCGGCTACACATGCGCTCCATGCACACGCCACACATATAAGGCCCACTGTGATGTTCTTCAGAAATCTAATCCGACCATCTATTTTATCTTGGCCTATAATGAATTAGGACCAAATTTGAGGCAAATCCAGATGCCAGGTGGGCCCCACTTAATGAATTAAGGGGCTGATCTGACCGTTGGGGAATTTCCATAGTGATCCAATGGATGAAATTTCATATGTACGGTTAATTTATGGTCCCCATCACATGTATGAAGTTTCGAACTGATCGGATGGCGGGAACCATGTGATCTTGCATTCTGCACCAATTTCGGGCCTCTTTAACGTGAACGGCTTGATTTCCTCGGATCCCTGGCGTGTAAATTCATTGATCTCAGTCCTCTAGAGTCCGTCAGATGCTCTAATGACTTTGGGGCGTCAAATCCACGCTTTTGATAATCTTTTTAAGTCCACGCTTTTTATTTCATCCTGCGACAGAACACAATTAAACTATGACATTAGGCGTTATGATTTACATAAAATCGTGCAATAACTGGGGTCTGATTTGCAATATTCGACCCTCATCACCGTGCATGTCACAATAAACCCTAAGAACAACAAGTTGTCTGTTAAAAAATTGTACTTCAAGTAAAGATACAATTTATTAACTTGCAGGACCTGTAGTACCTGCTTGAGATATTTCATGTGCTCCATCTCATCCTAACTATATATTTGGATGTCATCAAAATATACTACCACAAACTGGCCAATAAACGTTTTCAGTACTTGATTCATCAGGCGTATAAAAGTGCTTGTTGCATTTGATAGACTAAAGGGCACAACTAGCCACTTATACAACATTCCCTTAGTCTTGAATGCCCTTTTCCACTCATCACCGAGTGGGATACGAATTTGATGGCACCCTCTCCTCAGATCTAGTTTAGAGAATATATTGACACCTTTTGGTATATTAAGCATGTCGTCTAACCATGGTATTGTGAACTTATATTTGATGGTAATCTTGTTAATTACCTGACTGTCAACATGCATGCGCCAGCTCCCATCTTTCTTAGGTGTTAACAATGCTGGCACGGCACATGAGCTCATCTCTCTCTCAAAAGACCCTTACGGATCAATTCCTCGCCCACCCCTGAAGCATCTCGCATTCTTTCAAACTCATCCAACAGCGAGGGCGGTTGGGCAAGCAAGCTCTAGGAACGAGGCCTATGTGATGTTGGATATCCTGCATGTGGGGCAATCCATCGGGTACTCTTTGGGCCAGATTTTCTTGAATTCGTTCAGTAATGACTTAAAATTTGGGGAATGTTTAAAAGCTCTGATTCCTCGTCCTTTACCGCTATAGCGTATACTTCACTAGTTTCCTTGGATTCCTTCATGAAATCCTGAATGGTTAGTAGGGAAATCCCCTCTACTTTAAAAGTTTCAGGATGGTTCTCTAGTGTCATAGGGTAAAGGACTCTCTTTCGATCATCCTTAATGAAGACGTAAACATTATTTCATCCTCGATGGGTCACGTCATTGTTTGACTGTCATGTCGATTAAGTAACATATGGCATACTTTCATGTCGACCACATCACAAAGTACTTAATTATTATAGTTTTTACCAACTGAAAACAAGACAGTTTATTGTTTGGTTACCTTGGTCTCGTTCACCCTTTTTATCCAACCAATCGTGGAAAGGGAATGATGCTTTATCATAGGTAACCGCAACTTGTCCACCATCACTTTCGAGACGATGCTCTTGTTACTACCATTATCTATGATTACAACAAAGACCTTGCCGTTGACGGTATACTGCGTACGGAATATATTATGCCACTGTGGATGCAACTCCTTTCATGGAGTGTACGGTAATCACCTCACGACTAAGGAATCGCCATGATTGTTTTTACCAACTGAAAACAAGACAGTTTATTGTTTGGTTACCTTGGTCTCGTTCACCCTTTTTATCCAACCAATCGTGGAAAGGGAATGATGCTTTATCATAGGTAACCACAACTTGTCCACCATCACTTTTGAGACGATGCTCTTGTTACTACCATTATCTATGATTACAACAAAAACCTTGCCGTTGACGGTATACTGCGTACAGAATATATTATGCCACTGTGGATGCAACTCCTTTCATGGAGTGTACGGTAATCACCTCACGACTAAGGAATCGCCATGATCCTTGGCCAACCATTTTTCACAACCAGCTCCTTCAATGGCTTACTCATCTTCATTAAATACAGGGTGTTCTTCTACTATAATGTTTTATTTAAACCAATCTGATTTAAATGATTTTAAAACGCAAGTATATAAATCAGATGTAGACACGGTACATATTACGAGATCGTTCCCACGAGGACTGATTGTCACAATTCGAATTTTATGATTCCTCTTAACTAATCCAACAAATATTTTAGCTAGTGATTAAGTAAACTAACAAAAATTAATGAAAAAGCAGCTGAGAACAAGAAGGAAAATTCAATCTAGGAGAACACTAAGACTTTTGAATCCACCCCTAATTATCCTAACCCTTGTTTAATTTACTTGTTGATTCATCCTAATTCAGATTGATTAAATTTAATAAATAAAGCATACTCTGTGTCCTTGGTCGGGCACACAGGATGTATAATTCCCTTAAAGCACAAGGATCACATCTTTCCATCCATGGTCAGGCATGAATAGATGTAGATTCCTATTTCTCTTTCTGTAGGAAAACCTGTTCATGGTCAGACACAAGCATACCTAAAATAAGATTCCAAAAACATCCGCTTCTAGACTTTGGTTAAGCTCATAGAGTGGTGAAGTATGGAGTTTTCATTTAATCGCACTAGAGAAATAAATAAATCAATTAATTCAGATGAATTCAACACATAACAAGAGTCATTCAAATTAGGGGCTTCATCTCAGGCCTAGCTAAGAAGTTTAGCCTGATCTAGACATGATTAAGCTAAAAAACACAAGACAAAAGGAAGAAAAAGAAACTCCGTTAAGAATGCTGCTCCACGTTCCAGCTCCAGATTGAATGCCCCACTCTCTCTCTCTCTCTCTTCTCGTTCTTCTTATAGGCTGATGGAGGTCGGTGGGAGCTTCCACACAAAGGACGGTGCCTGGAGTCGGTGGAATTTACGTACACAAGCGTGCGTAAGGAGTAACTTCGCACCTTTCTTTACGTAGCAAAACCACAAGTCAGTTTACGTTTGATGAAGCTTTTAGGACGCTGATAGTCCCGACCTCAGTCCAACACATAGGCTAGGGTCATGCCTGGCCTGGGCTCTACTTGGACGGTTCAGATCATCCACCCAATCATCCCATTGATCACACAACTGCTATAAAAATCGGGCAGCTTCCGGACGCGAAAACAGGAAACGGAAGTTTCAGTTTTTGAATGGGAGTCGGTGGGGTCCACATACTTGGTATCTTAGAAATCCACTACGTCCATTATCTCTGTGAAGCTGATTTAGGAGATCATTCCAAATTTGAAGCGGATCTGAGCTTTTTGTGGGCCACCACGTGGATCAACGTCTGGCAAAAGATCCAACCCTGGCAATCTTATCTATATGGATGGTTGCAAGGTAATAGGAGGTTTTGGTCAGAAATTTTCTCTAGATGTAATGGTTGGTCCAGATCAATGTTTTTTTATGAAGGGTGGGGTCCACTATCAAAACCCAGTAGTAAGCACGTCCGTCACTAGACGTTTTGCGCCAGAAGGTAACTGTTTGGATGCTTTCTTCAGAAAATAGGTGGGGCCCACTTCTGATGATATTCTCGGGGATCTACTTCGCTCACCGTCTTTGTCCCACTATGTTATGATACAGGGTAAAAGATGAGGAAGTTTTATAAGTCAGGTGGGCTGCACCATCTAAATAAATGGAAATTGGCAACGACCCTTAAATCTATTTGTTGAACAGTGGCATGCATGTTTCTACTTCTATTTATGGATTTGACATCAATTCTTCAATCATCTTCTGACGTCTGTTATATCAGAGTGCACCGTCCAAATTCCTTGAAATTTGGCAGGTATCTCCCGTTTTTCATGATCTTTCCATCGGTTCAGTTTGGGTCCCGATCTCCCAAGGATGTCTAAGATGTTTTCTTAATGGTTATTGTCTGATCTTGCCCATCGAGTCACTTATACACTGATCCAAGGGCTGAATTTTGACGCGTACGGTTAATTTATGATCCTCAGGCCAGATATAAAGTTTCAAGATGAACGAATGGTGGAAACCCTGTGAACTTGCATTTTGAACCTCTTTAACCTGAATGCCTTGATTTTCTTGGATCCCTGGCGTGTAAATTTTTCAATCTTGATCCCGTGGAGTCCCGTCCATTGCCTTGGTTACTTCAGAGCGACAAATCCACGCTTTTAGTACCCTTTTTCAGTTCACGCTCGTAAATACACCTTGCATCACAAATACGATTAAAATAGGGTATTAAACAATATCATGTTCGTAAAAGCAAGTAATAACTGGGGTCTAATATGCAATATTCAACCCTCAACACAACCCCCAACTAGTATTTTGCTAGTCCCGAGCAAAGTATGCGAAAAATAATTTCTGAAATACAGGACATGCAATTCCTGTAAACCCGAGTGACTTGTGGACAAATAGTCTAGATGCAAGAATTCTAAGATTCATGAATGGTGAGCAGTATTTTTTCCTGGAATCAAGCTCACGGTACACTTCATAATCAAATTTAAAATATTAATCCATTAATTAGAACAATTCTAAATATTGAGTTCCATGAGTGTATAGTGTAATCTCGGCTTATCATCATTAAAATTCATTTCGCCATTTCATGATACCATTGGTAAGCAACAAGAGCATTCAGGACACCCAAAAATTAAATGTGCCTCATAGATTATTCTTTCATTCTTCCAGATTTTGACTTCTTCTTTTTCTTTTTCTTTTTCATTTTAAAGTAACACCGAGGGGAATCAGATCTTCACCTATAGGTAGCAAACCTATGGTGAAAACTAATATCCCAGCCTGTTCCGAATGTCAACCTTGGGAAATCAAATCTTCATCTATAGGGAGCAAACCTATGGTAAAGATTATTCGACTAACCCTTTCAATTCTTCTTTATAAACTGATGCTAAAATTCTTTTTCAGGCTGATTCCTTTCATGCTTAGTGATTACCAAGTTACAATTCAATATCGAGCTGAAACCTTAATGTGTAAGCGAGATATGTCTTGTGAAATCATGACTCAATCAATGTTAAAAAACTTCTAATCATGAGTTAACAATTCAAACTTAACTGTGAAATCTAACAAATGGCTGAATCCAAGAGTCGTAAATTACCAACATTCTGTATCTTGTAATTCTAAAGTCACGACTATCCGTCAAAATCACATCGAATTCACAAGAAATTCCAGAAAAATTTTATACTTATTAAAAATTTTCACAATTTTTGCTCAAGACCAAGCAGAACACTGATTAGGTAACCTAATCTCCCACCCCCAACCTAAAATCTACATTGTCCTCAATGTAAAAGAAATAAGCATGCAATGCACATGAGACAATGAAAGTAAAAGAGGAGTGATGAAAAGATAGTACCTGGACGAAAGAATCAAGAGGCTTTCCAACAACATCAGCGTAAGAGCGGGTCAGCACAAGAGAGAAACCAACAAAAGCAAACTAACCTAATATAGGGTTAGTTTCGCTAGTCCTCAAGTACAACAAAATTAACAAAAATAAAATCCTACCTACGCCACTTTCGCAGGTACTCTCGATTGCATTTAGCGTATACAACAAGCCTTTAAACCCCCTAGGTTGCCCCTAGTGGACGAGTTGTAGTCTTGTGAGAGTTTGCAGAAATGTTACCCACAAACATTGAGCTAACTAACTAGGAAATAGAAATGAAATGAAAGGTTGGGTTCCCTCTCAGGAGCGCTAAGTTTAACGTCTTTAGCCAGACAAGCAATGCAAGCAACCATGAATCATAAATCAATCAATTTAAGTCAACCATGGTCAAGTTCGAGTTGTTTCTCAATTGACGGGACCAGTTTAGACTCAGATGGTGGAAGAAGTTCTACTTTAGCTTTTCATTTTGTAGCATCCATGATAGGATTAGAGTCGAGCAATGCATGACTTCTTGGATGGAATAAGTCTCAAGAGTGTTTTCGGAAGATTTAAGGAAATAGTCATTCTTATGATCATCCGAGTCTGCCGGTTGTTGTCCAGCATTGAAAACATTGAGTTTAATCTTCATGTTACCAAAAGACAACTTCATAACTTCATTCTTGCAATTTATGATAGCATTGGATGTGGCCAAGAATGGACGTCCCAGGATAACTGGGATTTGACTAGTAGGATTCTGGACGGGCTGAGTATCTAGAACGATGAAATCCACTGAAAAATAAAACTTATCAACCTGGATTAGTACATCCTCGATAACACCACGGGGCACCTTGATAGATCTATCAGCTAGTTGTAGTGTTATTTTGGTTGATTTCAGCTCACCAAGTTCTAGCTACTCATATACAGAATATGGCAACAAATTAACGCTCGCCGCTAAATCAAGCAATGCCTTCTCAATCTTATGATCTCCTATGACACAAGAAATGGTGGGAGCTCCTGGATCCCTAAATTTAGGAGGGGTGTTGTGTTGAATCATGGAGCTGAGTTGCTCTGCAAGGAAACCTACTGGTGGACTTTCAGCTTACGCTTTTGAGTGCATAAATCTTTAAGACACTTAGCATAAACAGGGACTTGCTTGATAGTATCAAGCAACGGAATGTTAATTCGCACTTGCTTAAACATGTCCAATATATCATTAAAGTTGTTTCCTTTTTTAACTGGTGTCAAACGTTAAGGAAAAGGTGCTTTAGGCACATAGGATGACATATGAGTGATTCCTGGAGACTCAGAGTGCTTTTGGACTTTGGATGCACTAGTGTGTCTCTCCTCTTCATTTTGGTCTTCCGATTTGGAATTTGATTCTTCCATAGGCATCTCTACTTTGTTCTCGATTTGTTTGCCAGACCTAAGGGTAATAATTGATTTGGGTTACTCATGATATTGTTCTTGGTTTAAATTAGAGCCAATCTCATACTGTCCCTTTGGATTTGCCACAGGTTGGCTAGGGAACTTGCCCTTCTCTCTCTCACTCAATGTGGCGGCAAGTTGACCCAACTGTATTTTCAGCTTGGCAATGGATTGCGCATTTGCATGTAAGCTTTACTGGTTAGCTTGTAAAGTTTGTTGGGTGTCTTTTTGAAATTGAAGAGAACTCTGCATAAAAAGATTGAGTGTATCTTCAAGAGATAGTTTTCGTGATTGTGAAGGAAGTTGTTGATATTGTGGAAACTATTGAATTTGTTGACTGTCAACTTGGGGGTAAGGTTGCATTGGAGGATTTCCAGATAGTCCTCCTTGTTGTGGTTCTTTTGCCCAAGAAAAATTTAGATGTCTAGCCCACCCTGGGTTGTAGGTGTCTGAGTAAGGATCATTCCCTGTTCTCTGAAAAGTATTCATAGCATGCACTTGTTCAGAGAGAAATTCTGGGAATGTTGCACCAGATGGACAAGACTACGTAGGATGGATGGGACTGGAACATATGGCACATGACTCGATTTGAGTTATTTTTGGAGGTCCATTATTTAACATCAAAGCATCAACTTTTTGTGTCAGGCTATCAATTTTGGCATAAAGATCTGACGTGACTCATATCTCATATATACCACCTTTCTTCTGTGGTTGGGGATTTCTTTCACCTCTATTTGAATAGTCTCATTGCTGGGAGTTCTCACATAAGGTTTCAAAGAAATTCCAAGCTTCGACATCACTTTTGGTCATGAATGACCCTCCACTGGTGGCATCAACCATGTGACGGTTTTGGGGTGTCAAACCGTCATAGAAGTATTGAACCTATTGCCACTTCTCAAAACCATGGTGTGGACATTTAAGAAGCAAGTCATTCCATCTTTCCCAACATTCATGAAAGTGTTCACCCTCTTTTGGTGTGAAATTAGTAAATTCTCTGCGAAGAGCATTAGTTTTGTGAACGGGGAAGAACTTGTTTAAGAACTTCTTAGATAGTTGGTCCCATGTAGTGATAGACCCAAATTCTAGGGAATTCAACCATGCTCTCACCTTATCCTTCAAAGAAAAAGGAAAAAGGCCCAAACGGATCGAATCATCTGAAAAGTTTTGGAACCTAAAGGTAGAGCAAATGTCTAGGAATTCTTTCACATGTTGATATGGATCCTCCTTATCTAAACCATAGAAGGAAGGCAACAATTGTATGACCCCAGGTTTAAGTTCAAAGTGTGCTGTCGTGGTAGCTGGCAACACTATGCATGAAGGTGCATTAAATTGGACATGAGCTGAATAATTCCAAAGAGCTTTAATTCCATTCTCGTCCGCCATTTCAAATAGAATGTTTCTCAATCTTCTACGAAATGTTCTTTCTATTTCAGGATCAAAAGGTGCTAGTTCTATGTTCAGAGATCTACATCCTAGCATAAACTGAATTACTGCAATGTAGGAAAGAAAGCTAAACTGAGATGCAACCTAAGAGAAATAAAACTAGAGCTAAAAGCATGAATTCCTAAAAGCAAGATGAAACTATATAAACAAGAATTGGAAGAAGGAACCCGGAAAAGGAGATGATTGATTTCCGAAGAATTGGGAGCTCCTCCTTCACTTTAAAGACAATTTTTTCTTTTTCAGCCTCCTTCCTCAATTCCTGTAGAAAATAAAGACAAAAATAAATAAAGTTTTCTAAAATTTCTGAAATGATGGAAGAAAAATCCTAGGGCTATGAATTATGATAAGAGAGAATCCTAAATCCAATTGGACCGAAACAGTCCTCGGCAACGACATCAAAAACTTGATGTTTTATTTAAACCAATCTGATTTAAATGATTTTAAACTCGCAATTATACGAATCAGGTGTAGACACGGTACGTATTACGAGATCGTTCCCACGAGGACTGGTTGTCACAATTCGAATTTTATGATTCCTCTTAACTAATCCAACAAATATTTTAGCTAGTGATTAAGTAAACTAACAAAAATCAATGAAAAAGTAGCTGAGAACAAGAAGGAAAATTCAATCTAGGAGAACACTAGGACTTTTGAATCCAACCCTAATTATCCTAACCCTTGTTTTACTTGTTGATTCACCCCAATTCAGATTGATATAAATTTAATAAATAAAGCATACTCTGTGTCCTTGGTCGGGCACACAGGATGTATAATTCCCTTAAAGCACAAGGATCACATCTTTCCATCCATGGTCAGGCATGAATAGATGTAGATTCCTATTTCTCTTTCTGTAGGAAAACCTGTTCATGGTCAGATACAAGCATACCTAAAATAAGATTCCAAACAACATCCGCTTCTAGACTTTGGTTAAGCTCATAGAGTGGTGAAGTATGGAGTTTTCATTTAATCACACTAGAGAAAGAAATAAATCAATTAATTCAAATGAATTCAACTCATAACAAGAGTCCTTCAAATTAGGGGCTTCATCTCAGCCCTAGCTAAGAAGTTTAGCCTGATCTAGACATGATTAAGCTAAAAAAACACAAGACAAAAGGAAGAAAAAGAAACTCCGTTAAGAATGCTGCTCCACGTTCCAGCTCCAAATTGAATGCCCCTCTCTCTCTCTCTTCTCGTTCTTCTTATAGGCTGATGGAGGTTGGTGGGAGCTTCCAAACAAAGGGCGGTGCCTGGAGTCAGTGGAATTTACATACACAAGTGTGCGTAAGGAGTAACTTTCGCACCTTTCTTTACGTAGCAAAACCACAAGTCGGTTTGCGTTTGATGAAGCTTTTAGGACGCTGATAGTCCCGACCTCAGTCCAACACATAGGCTAGGGTCATGCCTGGCCTGGGCTCTACTTGGACAGTTCAGATCATCCACCTAATCATCTCATTGATCACACAACTGCTGCAAAAATCGGGCAACTTCCGGACGCGAAAACAGGAAACAGAAGTTTCAGTTTTTGAATGGGAGTCGGTGGGGTCCACATACTTGGTATCTTAGAAATCCACTACGTCCATTAGCTATATGAAGCTGATTTAGGAGATCATTCTAAATTTGAAGTGGATCTGAGCTTTTTGTAGGCCACCACGTGGATCAACGTTTGGCAAAAGATCCAACCCTGACAATCTTATTTGTATGGATGGTTGCAAGGTAATAAGAGGTTTTGCTCAAAATTTTTCTCTGGATGCAATGGTCGGTACAGATCAATGTTTTTGATAAAGGGTGGGGTCCACTATCCAAACCCAGTAGTAAGCACGTCCGTCACTGGACGTTTTGCGCCAGAAGGTAACTGTTTGGATGCTTTCTTCAAAAAATAGGTGTGGCCCACTTCTGATGATATTCTTGGGGATCTACTCCACTCACCGTCTTTATTCCACTATGTTATGATACACGGTAAAAGATGAGGAAGTTTCATAAGTCAGGTGGGCCGCACCATCTAAATAAATGGAAACTGGCAATGACCCTTAAATCTATTTGTTGAACAATGGCATGCATGTTTCTAGCTCTATTTATGAATTTGCCATCAATTCTTCAATCGTCTTCCGACATCTGTTATATTAGAGTGCATTGTTCAAATTCCCTTAAATTTGGCAGGTATCATTTTCCACGCTCTTTCCATCGGTTCAGTTTGGGTCCCGATCTCCCAAGTATATCCAAGATGCTTTCTTAATGGTTATTATTTGATCTTGCCCATCAGGTCAGTTATACACTGATTCAAGGGCTGAATTTTGACATATACGGTTAATTTATGATCCTCAGGCTAGATAGAACGTTTCGAGATGAACGGATGGTGAAAACCCTGTGAACTTGCATTCTGGACCACTTTTGGGCCTCTTTAACCTGAATGACTTGATTTTCTTGGATCCCTGGCATGTAAATTCTTCAGTCTTGATCCCGTGGAGTCCCATCCAATGCCTTGGTTACTTCAGAGCATCAAATCCATGCTTTTAGTACCCTTTTTCAGTTCATGCTCGTAAATACACCTTGCATCACAAATATAATTAAAATAGGGTATTAAACAATATCATGTTCGTAAAAGCAAGTAATAACTGGGGTCTAATATGCAATATTCGACCCTCAAAATACTGCATCACCTTCAGTGCCCCCTTCATTAATACTAAAGTGGGCTGCGAAAAGTTGAGACTAGGTGTTTGATAAGTGGCCTGGTTGGCCACAACAGTAACAAGTGTTCGTCCTTGGTTCACCATAAGGATTTGGAACCCTACTCGGAGCCATTGTAGTGGGTGCCACATGTTGGCCTAAATGGACCTCTTCCCATGTCATGGTTTACAGTTAAAGGTGGTTGATGATGTACTCATATTAGTTCTTTTCCTCATGCTTGTGGTGAATCTGGCGTGGGACCCATCATGAGGGATCCGTGTTGAGAGATAAGGTCGAGGAGGGACTATTGCAAGCTGCGTTTTCGCCCTACTCGCCAACTAAACCACTTCATTTACATTCCTGACCGAATGCATTTGAACTCAGTCTTAAATCGCTGATCGTAACCCACGTATAAATCATGCTACCTTCTACGATTTATTTTTTTACAGGTCATTTCGTGTTTCCAACTATTGGAAATCTTCGGTGTAAGTTGTGATGGTTTGATTCCCTTGTAACGACCCTAAAATATTTTTCATCTTTGCATAAATTCCCAATTTAAATAAGATTTATCATCCCACTTAAAACAACTATCAGATATTTGACAACTCCATGATGCTATCTATCGCGAATAAATGAGAGCTAACCATCTAACTGAGCTAGTCAACACAAAACCTCCTAGTGCAAGCTCCTACAAGAGTGGAAACGGGCTTAGGATGATTTAAAAACCTCATTTGGGAACTTGACCACTTGGAACTCTCCACAAGGAAATCGAGGAATCCCAAAACAGTAACTGTGGGTAAATGGTAATTCCTTAAGGCTATTGGTCGGTACCGATTGCCTTAGATCATATTGTGGGGCCACTTGTGATGGGTGCGTGAGCACAGATCATGCACTCACGCCGTGCACGAGATTTGCCATCGGGTCAAACGGCTGTTGACCTGATGAAAAACTAAAAATTTCAAAAAAATGGGAGAAATCTCTCCCACCCGTCGCCTGTTCAAACAGGACCCCATTTGACGATGTAAACACTATCCATCCGAATACACGAGCAAGATCCACACCGTCCATATGATTTATAGGGTCCCATCGACCATGACCATGAGGAGGTTCCCGATTGAAAACCATCACCACTTCCTCTATTAATGGCCCAACAAATGACGTACGATGAAGTCGCTGACGGGGATGAAATGTCCACGTCTGCCTCGTCTCTGACCTATCCGACCATTGGAAAACGTCAGATGGAGGCCACGTACGCGGTGAAATCCCAGTCAGACCTACTAATTTCCAAAAACGTAACCCTACTCACCGGAAAGCGGAAAACAATCCTTCCCTATTATAGGAAGACGAATCTCAATCGCTCCTTGGCTTCTGGAAGTTTCTTCCGAGCTAATCTGGATCGTCCATGTTAGGGCAGTTCAAACTCTCGTAGCAACACCGAGATTTTGGTGAGAAATCGCGTGGAGACGAGATACCGCCTCTCCAAGATCAGTGTTGTAATCAACGGCTATTGCACACCGTTGGGTGGGCCACATAGTCCTCCTGGGCACCATCCAATCCTTCTAGACGCCTCCAATCAATGGATAACCCGACCATGGCGAAAATGCCATGATCAGTGGGTCACCTTCCTCGATCCGACTACGGAACCCATTTTCTACAAACCGGACACATCCGTTGATCTGGTCCGTCCATCGTGTAGCCCACCGCATTTGATGTCTATGGGGGCCAATCGAATGGGCCCACGCACGAGATCTAGTACGTTAGGAGGTCCTAGTGCCAAACCGGTCGGGTTAACTTAAACAACCTCCGCACTAATCCTTGTGATTAGCTATGGAGATTTCTAGAAACAGAAACGGCTATAAATACCTGATTCATTAGGGCGAAACCCAAGAAGGACTAAGGGGAAAATTAGTAAGAGAGAGAGAGAGTGAGTGAAATCATTTTGCAGTGCGCAGCTGAGCGAGTTATAAGCCTCAGTAGCAACTCGACTCAGTCTGAGTCACCCATCTGTTGAGATAAGATTGAGTGAGATGGGGAAGGAATAGAGAGAGGGGAGGGAAGAGTAAAGTGAGGGTGAGAGAAAGAAAGGTGGTCGGGTCTGCTTCTGGAACGAGTTTCCAGCAGGCCTCATTTCACGTTGTTCATGTCCCCAGTTAACTCAGAGATAGAAACTGGGTTGGGATTGTGAATCTGAATCCTGACGAGTCCAGAGCCAACTCATCACGTCCAAATCCCTCCAACGTCCAAGAGAAATCCCTTATCAGGTAACCATCTGCACCTACTCTCTGTCAATATTGATTTCACCCAACCGGCAGACTGGTTTCATAGTCGACTCGACCCTGCTGTATGCTGGTGACTCGGTCCCACTCCGGCTCTGCTCTAATAGGAATGACCGGTCTACCTTCATTGAGGTGGTCAGTTTCCTTCTTGGGACTGGGACTGATGCTCCTAGTCGAGCTCAGGTTTACCAAATGCAGCAGGTTACTGTGCCTTTGCATAGAGACACTACTGAGTCAACATCCCAAGTACAGTACAGGGGATTGAGATTTGTTACAGATGAACTCATAAACAAGCCCCTGTCTGTGACAACTCGGCCCAAGCGGACCTCATCCGACCTGAGTCCTATAACCCATAAAGATATGGGTTGTGGGAATGGTTCGGGTCATGTCGTCACTGAGTCAATGACTCGGAACCGACTCTAAATCAGAAACTCTGATTTGCTGGACCTTTGTAACCTCCCATCCATGGTTGTCTGCAAGGCTAAAACCTCATAGAATGCTCACCTTCTGTTGACTTCAAATCAACTATGTAATGAAGATTTCAAATAACCCATAGTCACTACAGGTATAACACCGGAAGCACAATTACTTTGATCAGAAAGTCACAAACTCCCATTACAAGTAAAATCAAAGCAGGTGGAACGCTCATCCAAGGTGAGGGATATCCCACATGGCTTCCTCATTTCATTGATTCCCAGAATTAGCTTAAGTTTAAAAGTATGAAAATAACTTGATTATGTGAAAGTTAATGTAGTTTCTTTAAATCTTATATTAGTAATAAAGATTATGTAAGAGTGTCTTGAATCTGGTTGTTTTAACTCATCTTATGAATATTGGTAGTGCTCTCTATGTCATACTCAATATTACCTTGTTATTTGTACACTTTCACTAACTAGGATTGAAAGTAATGAATCTTGTCTCCATTGAATGATGAACTTATTCCATAATACATTTTGTATGGTAGAGTCATCTTAATTTGAAGCTATGGCATTTGAAGTCCTAGAATGTTATACTATTTCCTTCCATCTTAATTAGTGATGTGGAATGTAAGTAATATGTTAATGCCTAATTGCCAAGTCTTATGTGAACCATGAGGTGATTTAGATTTAAGTATACATGCTCCAAGTTACATTAGTAATTGGAAATGTTAAGGCATAATTCTACTAGTAATTGCAAGTATGATGATACCTAAAATTGCTCTCAAGTCATGTAACGAACTCTATGTGTGGCATGTCAACTATTGTGGAAAGAAGAATAAACTTGTTTCAAGGTTAAGTTTCATGATGTGCCACACCTATTGGCCTCTTTTGACTTGGAGGAGGTAAAATACTTTATACTTAGCTCTTTTTGAATGTTGGTATCCCATTAAAAACCCCCAGACATGATTATAATTATGAGGATAACTTTGTGCATAAACATCATGGTGCATGACATCCACTCATGACATGTATGTGAGCTTTTCCGAGTGTCCACTGTAAGTCACACCCAGTTCGAATTTCTAAAGGTATCATCCTTTCAATTTTACTCATAGGGCATGTGCATTGGGGCTATTTTGATTGCTCTTTATTTTTTTGGCTTTTCCGGGATTAGACACTCCTCGGGCGTACCCCGTGTATTTTTCCAGGAGATATCCTTGGGTGCACTCTCTTACATGGCTTTTTCCAGGTAGATGATCTACCGCGGGTGGTCTGCATGGTCTTTTCCGGGCATCTAGTCCTCCTTGGGTGTACCCTTGAGTATTTTTTCCGGGTGACTAGTTTGCCTTGGGCGACCCCTTTGTTTTGACAGATGGATGTGCATCCCCAGATCTGTGACTTGAGCATACATTCATACATACATACATTTGTTTATAATTCCATGATCTATAACCCCGTAATATGAATACGTTGATTCAAACAAGTTTGGAATGACATGATATGCATGAATCCCTGCGGGAAGTTCCCACTGAGTTTTCACTCACCCAATTGTGCGGTTGCACCAAATAGATACAGGTATGATGGAGGAAGACGGCGCCTATGATGGGACCCATGATGTGGCTGATGAGAAATATGGAGAGGAGGGACTTTATGCTGATACGGTTGAGCCAGTGGAGCTTAATTGATGATTAGGATTTATTTGTTTTCTTGTTTTTAAACTGTCTGCTTATTTGGAATTGTAATTAAAAATCCCCTGCTGTGGGATCTTGCCTTACCTCGTACTCTTATTCATGTACGTTGAGCCCCTCTTAATAGTTTATACAGCGTTTACATCTTGTGTTTATAAATTGTGTAGGAAATTAGTTGATTAGTAGTTTCATTTCATGATGTAACCCTCAGGTTCCCGTACCCGGGCGATCTTCCACGGGTTACGAGGACCAGGGTGTTACAAGTTGGTATCAGAGAGAGAGTTTAGACAAACCTTGCCTTTGGAAAAAAGTCTGTGCAATCCTTCAATGTTAGGTTAGAGTTTTATAAATATACAATTAAACTAGAAAATTGAACACAAGTAGATTATCCCCTAGATTTAGGCTATTTTAAGAACATAGAGGCTCTAACTTAGGACCCCAGTGTTGGATTTCATAATCATTTCAGGTTTCATGCATGTATACTTACTTATGGTAATGCCCTTATTTCGACTGCACTCGACTATAAATCACCTGGTCTCTATAACTATCAAATGCTTTATTCATGATAGCCTCGAGATGTTAATAGTCTTTAATTTGTGAAACTGTGAATAGTAAACATGAGAAGGCTTAAACCTTGCCTAAACTCCCTGCTTTGTCTTTCATTTCTTTGCTCATTTAGTGTTATTTGTCTACTACCATAACTGCCCTACGAAACTCATCATTGTACATAGTATTAGTGTTTCTAATGTGGATAGTATTTTAATTATCTCCATTAGCCTTTTAACCTTAATGTGGAATTGGAAGATAGAATTGCAGTCACTTTATTAGAGCCTCTGGACATAAAGCTCGCTATTAATTATTACATGCTCCTCGCTTTGTGTACAGTCATTATCTAAACCTAGAAACAAAAACTTAGGCCCTTGTTTTAACTGTCGTAAACTCAGACCTAAGAACTAAAAATGTAGTTCCCTCTAGAAAATCCACTTAGCTAGGGAGAGAGTGTTAACTTAGAAGCATGGAAAACCTAAGATCCATTGAAGTGTAAAATTCGTATAACAAAACTATGGTATGGTTCGATAAATATAGAATGATGCACCCTGACGTTACCTCCCAAAATTTCAGGACATAATGGCCCCAAAGAAGAGATCCCTGTAAGCCCAGGCACCTCTAGTGATGCTGCAAAATACAGGGAGGACCGAAAGGGAGGAGAGTCCTATATATACTCCGGCACTCCCGGCGCAATCTGAGGAGCCTGACTCAGAATCTAGAGCGAGGGCCATCCCGTCACCCCACCCAGCGCCGGCAGAGAGGACGTCGTCATTTGAGGCGCAGTCAGGGATTCCTACACCAAATGCTTGGGAATAGATGGTTGCATTACTGAGTCAGCAACAAGCCTTATGCGAGAACAACAGGCTACGATGGCGGCGGCAGTTGCAGCTATGAATTTGGGCCCACGCGGGGCAGTTCCACATCCTGTGATTGGGAATGATGTTGACATGTTTGAGAGATTTCAGAAACTGCGACCCCCAACCTTCTCAGGGACGACTGATCCCATGGTGGCCGAACATTGGCTGAAATGCATGTTGAAATTGATGGAGCCATTGGGATGCTCGGATACGCAAAAGGTGACCCTTACCACCTTCGCATTGAAAGGAGAAGCAGATGACTGGTGGGATTTGACTCGTAGGATCGCTAGGGCAGAATATTTATGGACCTGGGAGAGGTTTCAGACCAAGTTCAATGAGAAATATTTTTCGGAGTCATTTCGTGATGAAAAGGTGTCACAGTTCTTCAAGCTCGAGCAGGGTAACATGACGGTAGCACAGTACGAAGCCCGCTTTGTTGAACTCTCTCGGTATGTACCGACTATCGTCAGTGAAGAGAAAGTTAGGTTGAGGAAGTTCAAGGATGGTTTGCGGCCTGGGATAAGGTCAAAATTGTGTTGCTTCGACTTTTCCCGTTACGCGCAGGTAGTGGACAAAGCCACCCGGGTGGAGAAGGATATAGATCAGATGAT
Source organism: Magnolia officinalis (assembly GCA_021015155.1). Taxonomy (NCBI): domain Eukaryota; kingdom Viridiplantae; phylum Streptophyta; class Magnoliopsida; order Magnoliales; family Magnoliaceae; genus Magnolia; species Magnolia officinalis. Next base: position 1,510,054 of record JAJHSJ010000017.1, on the reverse strand, counting down.
GAAAGCTCGGACCCCGTTCAGGGATTCTATTAGTCGTGTCAGGCCCGCACCTCCGCCTCCTCACACTGCTGTGACTGATGGGCAAGTCAGGACGTCCCCGCACCCGGGTATGCTGTGTGATTATTGTGGGAAGCAGGGGCATGCGGCCAAGTTTTGCATCAGGAGGATACGAGTTGAGGGCGATAAGCCTGGACCATCAGCAACACAGTCTCGCCCACCGCAGTCTATGACTAGGCCACCTGTCAGTGCCCGACCTCCGTTTCAGAGGACCACTACTTCGTTACAGAGCAGAGCCCCTGTGGTTCGGGTATTCGCTATGTCTACTGAAGATCGGAATGGGGACACTCCTCGAGTTGTCCAAGGTATGGCTTATATCAAGAATATTCCATTATTTGTGCTATTTGATTCGGGCTCTACCATATCTCTTGTTAGTTCATCTGTACCTAAAGAATTGAACTTAGGACTGAACTGTCTAGAGCAACCCCTGGTTATAGCCTCTCCCATGGGAGAATTTGTAGAAATGGTGAAATTTTGTCCTGCATGCTTGGTGGTTCTGGATGGCCATAAAACGCGTATAGATTTGGTTGTCATGAATATGAAACAATTCGATATCATTATTGGTATGGACTGGCTTATTCAGGCTCGTGCAATATTAGACTGTCATGCCCGGACGGTTACAATGACATTACCTGGGCAGTCACCCTTTACCATACAAGGTAGGTGCCAATACGATACCTATGAGAGGCTACAGGCCCTTGGTAAGATGGTAATGGTAGAAGTTACACTCGACCAGATACTAGTGGCTAGGGAATTCCCGGAGGTATTTTAGGAAATACCGGGATTACCGCCGAGGGAGGTAGATTTTACCATTGACCTCCTACCTGGTACCACCCCAATATCCATGGCTTAGTATAGAATGCCGCCATGTGAGATGGAGGAATTGCGGGTGCAGATCGATGAATTATTGGGGGCAGGGATTCATCCGCCCTAGCGTATCTCCCTGGGGCGCACCAGTATTGTTTGCGAAGAAGAAAGACGGATCGCAACACCTTTGAATCGACTACAAGAGATTGAACCAGGCTATAGTAAAGAACAAGTACCCCCTTCCACGTATCGACGACTTATTCGATCAGCTCAAGGGTGCCAAATATTTCTCGAAGATCGATCTCAAGTCGGGGTATCATCAGTTGAGGGTCAAAGATGAAGACATTCCCAAGACAGCATTCCGCACTAGATATGGGCACTACGAATTTTAGTGATGTCGTTTGGACTTACTAATGCACCGGCGGTATTCATGAACTTAATGAATCGGGTCTTTATGCCATACCTAGACCGATTTGTCATAGTCTTCATCGACGACATTTTGATTTACTCCAAGAGTCGTGAAGAGCACGAGGAGCACTTAAAGATTGTTTTAAAGACCCTCCAGGAAAAACAGTTGTACGCAAAGTTATCAAAATGTGACTTTTAGAAGGAAGAAGTAAAATTCTTGGGTCACGTTGTGAAATAGGAAGGTATCGCGGTTGATCCAGCCAAAGTCGTAGCAGTAGTAGAATGAGAACGACCTGATACGGTCACTGAGGTCGGAGCTTTTTGGGGATGGCTGGATATTATCGACGATTCATAAAAAATTTCTCGTATCGTCCGACCCCTAACTCAGTTGACTAAGAAGAACGTGAAATTCAGTTGGAGTGTTGAAGCAGAAACATCTTTCCAGGAACTAAATAAGAGACTCACTACGGCCCCCGTACTAACACTTCCAGAAGTAGGTGCTAAGTACGTGGTCTATAGCGACGCATCGCAGACTGGGCTTGGATGCGTACTCATGCAAAACGAGAAGGTAATCGCTTACGCTTCTAGGCAGTTGAAGAAGCATGAAGAAAATTATCCTACTCTTGACCTGGAGCTCGTCGCAGTAGTCTTCGCCCTGAAGATTTGGAGGCACTACTTGTATGGGGAAGAGTTTGAATTGTTCTGCGATCACAAGAGTTTGAAGTATATCTTCACTCAGAAAGACCTAAACATGCGGTGATGCCGGTGGATGGAAACATTAAAGACTTCAAATTTGAAGTGTCCTATCATCCTGGTAAGGCAAATCTAGTAGCCGATGCCTTGAACCGAAAGTGGAATCACGAAGTTATGGCTGGGCTTGTGTTGAACTCTATTCAAGATGACGATGCACAATTATCCGTCAGAGGACCGAGTATTCTAGTGGTTACATTAGTTGTGGAACCAGGCTTAATTTGATGTATCATGGAATCACAAGATCAGGACGAATCACTGAAGAAGTTGAGGCTGAGGTGTGAAAATGAAAGAATGCAAGATTGGTATATTAGCTCGGATGGTGGCCTGAGATACCGAGGCCGTATATGTGTACCGAAGATGCCAGAATTGAAGCAAGCAGTACTGAACAAAGCACACAAATCTCGTCTAATTGTTCGTCCTGGCAGTACAAAGATGTATCGGGATGTCAGGTGTCAATATTGGTGGGAAAATATGAAACGGGATATTACAGAATACGTTTCAAAATGTTTCACCTCCCAGCAAGTGAAGGCAGAACACCATAAGTTGTCGGGTCTTCTACAACCATTACCGATCGTCGAATGGAAGTGGGACTGTATCAGCATGGACTTCATCTCGGGACTCCCAAAGACAAGTGGGAACCATGACTCCATTTCGGTGATAGTTGACAGGCTTACCAAGTCAGCCCAGTTCCTCCCTATACGTATAAGTAATTCAGTTGACGACTTGGCTAAGTTGTATATTCGGTAAATTGTTCGTACATATGATATCCCATGGGAAATTGTGTCAAATCATGACGTCGGGTTCACTTCCACGTTTTGGAAAAGGTTACAAGAAGAATTGGGTACAGATTTAAAATTTAACACGGTATTTCACCCTCAGACAGACGATCAGACCGAAAGAGTGAACCAAGTGCTAGAAGATATGTTGAGAGCCTGTGTGTTGGACTTCAAGGGCAATTGGGATGAGCATATTCATCTCGTAGAATTCGCTTATAACAACAGCTTTCAAACAAGCATTGGTATGACACCATTCGAAGCCCTATACGGGCGACCTTGTCGAGCGCCGCATTGCTGGGCTGAAGTCGAAGAGAGGGGTTTACTGGGACCAGAGCTTGTCCAAGAGACTACAGAAAAGATTGACATAATCCGGAAATGCCTGCGTACAGCTCAGAGCAGACAGAAAAGTTATGCAAACAATCGCAGGCGGGATCTGGAATTTTCAGTTGGAGATCACGTATTTTTGAAAATCTCTCCTATGAGAGGTGTTATGCAATTCGGGAAGAAAGGGAAGCTCTCTCCCCGATTCATCAGCCCATTTGAGATCATTGACAGAGTTGGAGCCGTAGCCTATCGTCTTGCTCTCCCCTCAAAATTTGCTAACGTCCATAGCGTCTTCCACATATCCATGTTGAAGAAATATGAACCGGACGCATCTCATATTATCAGTTGGGAGGAGGTTGAATTGAACGATGACGCTAACTACATCGAAGCCCCAGTTCGCATATTGGATCACAAGGATTAAATCCAGCGCACCAAAACCATTCTATTGGTGAAGGTTATTTGGTCTCGTCGCGGAGTCGAGGAAGCAACGTGGGAATGCCAGGCTGAGATGGAAGAAAAGTATCCGCACCTTTTTAACAACCCCACTCAGGTACAATTTCGAGGACGAAATTCTTTTTAGGAGGGGAGATTGTAATGACCCTAAAATATTTTCCTATCTTTACATAAATTCCCAATTTAAATAAGATTTATCATCCCATTTAAAACAACTATCATATCTTAGACAACTCCATGATGCTATCTAACGCGAATAAATGAGAGCTAACCATCTAACTGAGGTAGTCAACACAAAACCTCCCAGTGCAAACTCCTACAAGAGTGGAAACGGGCTTAGGATGATTTAAAAACCTCGTTTGGGAACTTGACCACTTGGAACTCTCCACAAGGAAATGGAGGAATCCCAAAACAGTAACCGTGGGTAAATGGGAATTCCCCAAGGCTATTGGTCGGTACCGATTGCCTTAAATCATATCGTGGGGCCTCTTGTGAGGGGTGCGTGAGCACAGATCATGCACTCACACCGTGCACGAGATTTGCCATCAGGTCAAACAGCTGTTGACCCGATGAAAAACTGAAATTTTCAAAAAAATGGGAGAAATCTGTCCCGCCCGTCGCCTGTTCAAACGGGACCCCATTTGACGATGTAAACACTGTCCATCTGAATACACGAGCAAGATCCACACCGTCCATATGATTTATAGGGTCCTATCGACCATGACTATGAGGAGGTTCCCGATTGAAAACCATCACCACCTCCTCTGTTAACGGCCCAACAAATGATGTACAATGAAGTCGCTGACGGGGATGAAATGTCCACGTCTGCCTCGTCTCTGACCTATCCGACCATTGGAAAACATCGGACGGAGGCCACGTACGCGGTGAAATCCCAGTCAAACCTACAAATTTCCAAAAATGTAACCCTACTCACCGGAAAGCAGAAAACAATCCTTCCCTATTATAGGAAGACGAATCTCAGTCGCTCCTTGGCTTCTGAAAGTTTCTTCCGAGCTAATCTGGATCGTCCATGTTAGGGCAGTTCAAACTCTTGTAGCAACACTGAGATTTTGGTGAGAAATTGCGTGGAGACGGGATACCGCCTCTCCCGGATCAGTGTTGTAATCAACGGCTTTTGCACACCATTGGGTGGGCTACGTAGTCCTCCTGGGCACCATCCAATCCTTCTAGACGCCTCTGATCAATGGATAACCCGACCATGGCGAAAACGCCATGATCAGTGGGTCACCTTCCTCGATCCAACTGAGGAACCCATTTTCTACAAACCGAACCCATCCGTTGATCTAGTTCGTCCATCGTGTAGCCCACCGCATTTGATGTTTATGGGAGCCAATCGAATGGGCCCATGCATGAGATCTAGTACATTAAGAGGTCCTAGTGTCAAACCGGTCGGGCTAACTTAAACAACCTCCGCACTAATCCTTGTGATTAGCTATGGAGATTTCTAGAAACAGAAACGGCTATAAATACCTGATTCATTAGGGCGAAACCCAAGAAAGACAAAGGGGAAAAATAGTAAGAGAGAGAGAGAGAGTGAAATCGTTTTGCAGTGCGCAGCTGAGCGAGTTGCAAGCCTCAGTAGCAACTCGACTCAGTCTGAGCCGCCCATCTGTTGAGATAAGATTGAGTGGGATGGGGAAGGAATAGAGAGAGGGGAGGGAAGAGGAAAGTGAGGGTGAGAGTAAGAAAGGTGGTCGGGTCTACTTCAGGAACGAGTTTCCAGCAGGCCCTGTTTCACGTTGCTCGTGTCCCCAGTTAACTCAGCATTGAAAACCGGGTTGGGATTGTGAATCTAAATCCTGACGAGTCCAGAGCCAACTCATCACGTCCAGATCCCTCCAATGTCCAAGAGAAATCCCTTGTCAGGGAACCATCCGCACCTACTCCCTGTCATTAGTGATTTTACCCAACTGGCAGACTGGTTTCATAGTCGACTCAACCCTGCTGTATGCTGGTGACTCGGTCCCACTCCGACTCTACTCCAATAGGAATGACCTGTCTACCTACATTGAGGTGGTCGGTTTCCTTCCTGGGACTGGGACTGATGCTCCTAGTCGAGCTCAGGTTTACCAAATGCAGCAGGTTGTTGTGCCTTTGCATAGAGACACTACTGAGTCCACATCCCAAGTACAGTACAGGGGATTGAGATTTGTTACCAACGAACTCATAAACGAGCCCCTGTCTGTGACAACTCGGCTCATCCGACCTGAGTCCTATAACCCTTGAAGATATGGGTTGTGGGGATGGTTCGGGTCATGTCGTCACTGAGTCAATGACTCGGAACCGACTCTGAATTAGAAACTCTGATTCGCTGGACCTCTGTAACCTCCCATCCATGGTTGTCTGCAAGGCTAAAACCTCATAGAATGCTCACCATCTGTTGACTTCAAATCAACTATGTAACGAAGATTTCAAATAACCCATAGTCACTACAGGTATAACACCAGAAGCACGATTACTTTGATCAGAAAGTCACAAACTCCCATTACAAGTAAAATCAAAGCAGGTGGAACGCTCATCCAAGGTGAGGGATATCCCACATGGCTTCCTCATTTCATTGATTCCCAGAATTAGCTTAAGTTTAAAAGTATGAAAATAACCTGATTATGTGAAAGTTAATGTAGTTTCTTTAAATCTTATATTAGTAATAACAATCATGTAAGAGTGTCTTGAATCTGGTTGTTTTAACTCATCTTATGAATATTGGTAGTGCTCTCTATCTCTTACTCAATATTACCTTGTTATTTGTACACTTTCACTAACTAGGATTGAAAGCAATGAATCTTGTCTCCATTGAATGATGAATTTATTCCATAATACATTTTGTATGGTAGAGTCATCTTAATTTGAAGCTATGGCATTTAAAGTCCTAGAATGTTATACTATTTCCTTCCATCTTAATTAGTGATGTGGAATGTAAGTAATATGTTAATGCCTAATTGCCAAGTCTTATGTGAACCATGAGGTGATTTAGATTTAAGTATACATGCTCCAAGTTACATTAGTAATTGGAAATGTTAAGGCATAATTCTACTAGTAATTGCAAGTATGATGATACCTAAAATTGCTCTCAAGTCATGTAACGAACTCTATGTGTGGCATGTCAACTATTGTGGAAAGAAGAATAAACTTGTTTCAAGGTTAAGTTTCATGATGTGCCACACCTATTGGCCTCTTTTGACTTGGAGGAGGTAAAATACTTTATACTTAGCTCTTGTTGAATGTTGGTATCCTATTTAAAACCCCCAGACATGATTATAATTATGAGGATAACTTTGTGCATAAACATCATGGTGCATGACATCCACTCATGACATGTATGTGAGCTTTTCCGAGTGTCCACTGTAAGTCACACCCAGTTCGAATTTCTAAAGGTATCATCCTTTCAATTTTACTCATAGGGCATGTGCATTGGGGCCACTTTGAGTGCTCTTTATTTTTGTGGCTTTTCCAGGATTAGACACTCCTTGGGCGTACCCCGTGTATTGTTTCAGGAGATATCCTTGGGTGCACTCTCTTACATAGTTTTTTCCAGGTAGATGATCTACCGCGGGAGGTCTGCATGGTCTTTTCCAGGCATCTAGTCCTCCTTGGGTGTACCCTTGAGTATTTTTTTCTGGGTGACTATTTTGCCTTAGGCAACCCCTTTGTTTTGACAGATGGATGTGCATCCCCAGATCTGTGACTTGAGCATACATTCATACATCCATACATTTGTTTATAATTCCATGATCTCTAACCCCGTAATATGAATACATTGATTCAAACAAGTTTGGAATGACATGATATGCATGAATCCCTGCGGAAAGTTCCCACTAAGTTTTCACTCACCCAATTGTGTAGTTACACCAAATAGATACAGGTATGATGAAGGAAGACGGTGCCTATGATGGGACCCTTGATGTGGCTGATGGGGAATATGGAGAGGAGGAACTTTATGCTGATACGATTGAGCCAGTGGAGCTTAATTGATGATTAGGATTTATCTGTTTTCTTGTTTTTGGACTGTCTGCTTATTTGGAATTGTAATTAAAAGTCCCCTGCTGTAGGATCTTGCCTTACTTCGTACTCTTATTCACGTATGTTGAGCCCCTCTTAATAGTTTATACAGCGCTTACATCTTGTGTTCATAAATTGTGTAGGAAATTAGTTGATTAGTAGTTTCATTTCATGATGTAACCCTCGGGTTCCCGTACCCGGGCGATCGTCCTCGGGTTACGAGGACCAGGGTGTTACATCCCTTATCGACAATTTTGCTATTGCTGGAATAATACATGCTTGTAATCACTTGGGAGGAATCGAGATCAAATAAGGCGTCTCATTTGTGGTCATAATCAGATAGGCACCTTGTTCTGTTAGGCACGTAAGAGTTGTAATTGCTCTCACCATACAGAAGTACCGAATTTTAATTTGAACATTACTAATTTCAGCTTTTTTATATTCTAGTACATCCATGTAATTAAAATATCATTCTACTTCGTCTAATCGGCCGAGTAAATCTTCTATATATAATAAGCATTAAAATTGGGAAGTTCAGCCTTACCACGAAAGTCCCTTTAAGCACGATCTAGTCGATCGCCTCCATGGACTGGTCATCAGGCAAAGTCGTCATCGATGTCCTCATCACTAGAGCTCGACTCATCTGGTGTAGCCTTACAATTCACCATTGGTAGTGCCCTCCAGAAATCTGGGTTGTTCGTACAATAACCACGGGTGGCTAAGCATCACCTTAGGCAGCCTTTCGTAAAGTGGAAGCTTCCTTGGCATTGCAATACTTCTACGACATGTATAGAAGGTCGGCCATTGTCATCGGAGGGTTCTTATCGAGTGAGAAGAGGAATTTGGGGTCTCTCAAGCCCCCCCCATTATTGCAGTCAGAGCAATCTCCTTGGAGTCCTTTCGCACTTGCATTGCTTCAAGATTAAAGCATTTGATATGATCCTTCAGTGATTCGCCTTCCTTCTGAATGATGTGAAGAAGATGAGAAGCTGATTTAAGTCGTTCTCCCCCCCCCCCCCGATAAAGTTAGTCATGAATATTTTGCTGAGCTGGGAGAAGGAACTGATTGATTAAGGTTTCAACTGCCTGTACCACTTCCGAGCTGCTCCTATCAAGGTCAGTGGAAATGCACGACACATAACCACAGCGGACGTATTGTGGAGCTCCATCCAAACTCTAAAAGATTCCAAATGCTCAGACAGATGAATGGTTCCGGAGAACCGAGGGATTCGCAGAATGCAGAATCTTTTCGGCAGTTATGCCTACATAATGTCGGCGATGAATGGAGGCTTAGCTTCCTCCATTGTTGCCTCCATTGAAGTTGGAACATGTGCTCCGTAGGCCTTCTGGATGTCACCTATTTGGCCACATAGATCTTTCAACTTGGCCTCACAAGGTTCACCGCTTTCAGCCATAGCTTCAATGGCTACCTTAGGAGCCTTGCTGTGCTTCTTTCTGTCTAATTCGTGACGAAGGTCGGAAGTGGGCAAGGCCGTGGTTCCAGAGATGTGCAAAGGTGCTGGATGTGCCGACTCTAATTGTTGGCTTTTGTATGATGCAGTAGCTGCTTTAGAGGGCTGAGGGGGATTCTGGACCAGTTGTCCAGCCTCTTGCTCGGCCCCCAATGGGCGTTGGGGCTGCAGTTGTTCCAGCAATTGTCTCATGGCATTCATGTTGTTGTTCAAGGCTTCGACCTATTGCTTGAGAGAGTTCAGTCGTCCACTCGTGTTGCGTGATCATTGTCCCAGCCTTGCAGGAGCGGAATTAGCCTGTTGATGGGAGGTAGAATCCCGATGACTGTCCGGTTGCTCTGACAATGCAAGGTTAATTGCAATGAATGGGGATTGGCCTTTCTTCTTCCCTTTGGGCATCATGGTTATTTGGTAAAGCATGAATGGCTTTGATGTCACTTCCCACAGAAGGTGTCAAACTGTTATTGTTGTTTCCCGGTTAACCCTTCCTGGACCCTTGAATACCTGTATAAAGAACAAAAGGAAGACCCTGGCTAACACAGGAGACCCTCCGATGCCAAAGTCAGGAATCCAAGTCTTTCCATAGATAGTTTAATGTGAATGGTTATGAGTGGATGAATCTCAGTACCTTTCACCATTAAGGGACTCCCTATTTATTGTAGAGGGAAGATCACACCGTCGAGCGATGTTTTTGTTAAGCAGGTACGTCTTGTAGTTGGATTAGAACTCTTAACATGTCGGAGATCTCCCGAGATCGTCGGCGGGGATCTCGGAATCCCGAATTGTTCGCAAGTTGGTTGTCGTGATCCTCGGAGGGATTGGATAGGCCTTCTTTCATATTAGGTCAGTTATGACTTGGAAGCCTAGTTATTCAAGATTTGGTCAGAGTTGGCTCAATGGAGACTACAATGTAGAGGGATATACCGACTGAGCTATGCAAAGGTCGGCATCGTTCTCACGGGATAACAGACCAATAGTCTCCTCTTTCTGTAGCCTTTAACTTCTTCATGGGTCCTAATAGCCTTTCTGGATTACCCCAGGGAGTTCGACCCTGGTTGAGCCAACCTTAGTTGAGCCGACCTTAATGTATGGTCGGACGGTCGACCTTTCTCTTACTCTTAACATGATGGGTCGTGCTAGGTCTCGGTCCGACCAACTCCAATGGGTCGGTCTACTTTTCCCATAACATTAACTATGACTATAGTTTTTTAACAATGCATAGTAATATTGGCATCAAGCATTGTGTTATTGATGAAAAGACCTCTACGTTGTGGAACATGAGATTGAAACACATCTCAATGGATAAAATCAAGAGGTTAGTGAATGATGGAGTCCTAGGGCTTTAAACCTTTCAGGCTTGTATGGTATCAAAGAAAGCGGACCAACAAGACTAGTAAAGGTGTCAAAAGAAGCTTTGATGTTTTAGAGTCATATATACATTTTCCTAATCCTAGTCAAAATGACCAAAGATAATATATCTCATTTATTGACAACCACACACAATATATGTATCTTTATCTTCTGTTTGAGAGGGTTGAGAAGTAGTGAAACAATTAGGGATGGAAATTAAGATCATGAGATCAGATAGGGGTGGAAGTACTACAAAAGGTACATAAAAGCACTATAAAGATCAGGTCTATTTGCAAGGTTTCTTAAAGAACATGACATTATTACTCATTATGTAGTGCTGATGCACCAAGCCATATTAATGTAGCTAAAAGGTGGAACCACACACTTATAGATCCAATGAGGACTATTTTTAACAATTCAAACCTTCCATTATCAATGTGAAGTGAAGCCTTGAAAATTGTAATGTGTGTGTGTGTGTGTGTGTGTGTGTGTATCCTAAATAGGGCTCCACCTAAAGGTGTTCACAAACACCATTTGAGTTGTGGAATAAATGTAAACCTAGTTTGGACAATTAACACATATGGGCTTGTCAAGTTGATGTCAGGGTGTAAATCCACGGGAAAGAAACTTAAACCCAAGAACGGTTAGTGGATATTCATTAGCGCAATCCATATCTATTGTGATAAATATGCAGAATTTTCATCAATCCATTTGTATCACATTTGTGTATGCCAGCTGTTTGAGGTCCAATAGAAGGTCCCTCTAGGACGAGTTGGCAGCATTCTCTTCCTTTGTGCAGGGCTCATGGGCGGTTGTGTGGTGATTTCAATGCAGTACTTGAAGCTGCTGAAAGGAGTTGTGGTATTTTTGACAATGCTAGTGCAAGTGATTTCTCTATTAAATAAACAATGCAAGTCTTATCGATGCTGGCTTTTCGGGAAATCGCTTCACGTGGAGCAATAACAACGCAGGTTCTTCCAGAGTTTGGGCTAGGTTGGATAGGGTTCTTGTCAATTCAGCCTGGTCCTCACTTTTCCTGCGTTTTCGAGTTGCTCATCTTCCCAGAATTAATTCCGACCATGCGCCGCTTCTCCTATCTTTTCCCCAGCTACTCCCTTCAAGTCCAAAGCCTTTCAAATTTCAGAGAATGTGGACCAAGCACGAATCCTTTCTTCAGGTAGTCAGAGCTGCTTGGAATTATAAAGTCGAATCTAGCCATCCTGTTTACAACGTCCTTACAAGAATGAAATCGGTAAAATAGGATTTGAAAATCTAGAACAAGGAAGTATACGGGAACATCTTTGAAAATGTGTGTCAAGCGGAAACCGTGGTAGGTGATATCGAGCAGCAGATGCAAGACCCATCTGCAATGGCCAACCAGATCAGTGACATGTAGAACAGGTTCGCATTGGCCTCAGCTATTCTTAGTTAGTTGGAGCTCCAATTGGAAATATTTTGAAAGCAAAAATCAAGAATCAACTGGTTGATGGAAGGGGACAGGAATACCAAATTCTTCCTTGCTACTACAACTGAGAGACGAAGATCAGTCATTCACAGCATCGAGTTAGATTCAGGGCTGATTGAAGAAGACCCAGAAGCCATCAAGAGAGCAATTGTTTCTCACTTTCAAGACAGATTTAAGGCAGCTCCATGCATGCCTAGCCCTAGACCTCATTAGCTTGATATCGGCGCTGGTATCTCAGGAGATGAACGACAAGCTCTTAGCCCCCCCCCCCCCCCCCCCCCCCCCCCCCCCTAATCGATCCTAGAGGTCCTTCAGGCTATTTAATCTATCCCCACTAATGGGGTGCCTAGCCCTGACAGTTTTCCTGGAGTATTTCTCTCCTCCTGTTGGGACGTTGTGGGTCCTGACATTCACAAGGCAATTTTATTCTTCTTCTAGGGTGGAAATCTTCCAAGAGTGGTTACATCCACGTTGATCTGTTTAATCCCCAAATCAGCCTCGCCTAAGAGTCTATCCGACTACAGCCCAATTAGCCTATGCAATTGCCTCTACAAGGTGCTCTAAAAAATCATTGCAGCTAGACTGAGTCAGGTCCTCCCTTCTCTTATTTCACCAGAGCAAGGTGCATTTATTAAGGGGAGATCGATTGTCGAAAGCATAGCGCTCTCTCAGGAGATATTCAGGGAACCTAACAGAAAAGTCAGAGGAGGAAATTTAGTTATAAAATTAGATATGGAGAAGGCCTAAGACAAGGTGGACTGAGATTTCCTTAAGCAAGTCTTGAAGCGGTTCGGTTTCAGTGCTATTTGGATAAAGTTAATTAAAAATTGTTGGGTAAATAGCTGGTTCTCTATTCTAGTAAATGGCGAGGCAGTTGGTTTCTTTAAATCATTTAGGGGCTTGCGTCAGGGGGACCCGCAATCTCCAAGCTTATTCATTCTTTGTGTCGATGCATTGAGTAGAGGTCCCAAGCTTTTGGTCGATCAGGGCCTGTGCCAACCTTACAAGCTTAGAAGAGGCTGCCCTAAGCTTTCCCACCTTCTATACGCAAATGATACCATTCTATTCATTAATGGTAGTTTATCCTCCCTCCGTGTTATCAATAGTTTTCTAGAGATTCCTATCAAGCGGTGTCGAGGCAAAGCATAAATCTAAGGAAAAGTTCCTTCTTTTGCTCCACTAGAATCCCTTCCTCTAGGATTAGAGCCATCGAACGGCTACTTAATGTGTCCAAATCAGCTGTCACATTCTCTTATCTGGGAGTCCGAATGGCTGTGGGAAGGCTCAAATCCGGCTCTTTCCATCCTCTCATCGACAAGGTTGAAAGCAGGATCAAAGGCTGTCAATCTAGATTCCTCTCTCAGGCCAGTAGGGCTGTGCTGATTCAACACGTTCTTGCCAGCATTCCAGTTCACACAATGGTTGCAACACACATCCCAATGAAAACCTTCATGGCTTTGGAGATTCGTCTTGCCTCGTTCTTTTGGGGGTGGGTAGATGGTAGAAGTAAGCTTCATTGGAGAAGCTGGAAATCCATGGCTCATCCTAAAATGGAAGGTGGTCTGGGTTTCAAGAAGTTATCTGAGGTTTTGCAGGCTTTTCGGCTGAAAATGGCATGGAAGTTCAGGTTCGATCCGCAGGATAGTCTGTGACGCTCTTTTATGGCAGCAAAATATGTTTATCTTCAGCCTTGTTCGAGCGCTGGTATTTCCTCCTCTATTTCGTCCCCGTTATGGAGGAAAATCCATCATTTGTTGCCCCATCTGGAAGACCAGATTCAATGGAATGTCGGTTCATGTGATTACAATTTGTGGGGCGATAACTGGACCGGTCGCGGTCCCCTTCAGCTTCTATCGATTCAGCATATTCCTCCGGCCTTGCTTTCAATGAAAATATGTAACTTCAATGGGACTTGTGGCCCTCTTCCTCCTTCAGCAGTTTTCAATTTCCTCCCCCAGGATGTGGTTAACTATATTTTTCAGAAAGTCTTTCGTCTGTCAGATGGCCCTGATACGCCCATCTGGCCTCATATCGCCTCGGGTATTTACTCTATGAATTTAGCTTGGGCGAGTTGTAGGCAAATCCAGCCCCATAAACTCTAGGCGAAGTGGGTGTGTAACGTCAAGATGCCCCCTAAGATTTCTCTTTTCATCTAGAAGGTCCTTCAGCAAGCAGTCCCAGTGGAAGAAGCAGTCCAATCGCGAGGCATCCAGTTGGCTTCTAAATGTGTTTATTGTGGTTTTAGTGCATTGCAGGGCCATGCAGCAAAGTCAGTCCAACATCTCTTTCTGGAGGGTAGTCTTGCGACATCTGCGTTGGATCATTTCGGCATGGTTTTTGGCATCAATGTTATGCTAGCCTCCTTTGTGGAATCCAGGCTCTTGCAGTGGTGGACGGCTTTAGCTCCTAGTCCACCTCCTCCCCCCCCCCCCCCCCCCCCCCCCCCCCCCCCCCCCCCCCCCCATAAGTTAGTCCCCTGTTTCATTCTCTGGGAACTATGGAAGCTGAGAAATGCCGTAATTTTTTATGCAAAGCCCCCCTCTATAGCAAGTTTGATTGCTCGCGTTTCATGGTGGGCATACTCTACTACCGCCTCTATCAGAAGGCCTTCCGCGTCGCCTTTCTTTGTCCAAAATTCCACGTCATTCCCTACCCAGAATTTTGCGTCGTTTTCAGTCGGTCCAGATCTCGGTTTAGCACGTTAGCAACTAATAGTGAAATGGTTTAAACCATCTCCAGAGTTGATCAAAATTAATGTAGATGGATCCTCAAGAGGGAATCCCAGTCTAGTTGGTGGCGGTGGTGTATGTAGGGGTGACAAGGGTATTTTTATATTCGGTTTCTCAGCAGGATACAAGGTCCTCTCCAACATCGGGGCCAAGATAAGAGCTATCCATGACAGCCTGGCCCTCTGTTTGTCTAAGGGTTTCTCAAAAATTCTAGTCGAATCCAACTCGCGGCTGGTGGTAAAAGTTTTGAATGAGGGTGTCAGCTTGGGTTGGAAATGGAGATATTAGCTCATCAGGATTGAGAATATGCGCCAAAGAGGTCGAGTAGTTTTTCAGCACATTTTCAAAGAGGGTAACGCTCTGGCGGAATTTTTAGCCCGCATGGGTAGCGAAGCCCAATCGGTTGCCTTCTTTGATCGTTTGGAGTTTCTGCCTACCCACGTTAGAAGCCTCCTATTTCTTGATAAGGTGGGCCTTGGTGCGATCATGAACGTTTTGACTTGAGTTTTTCCTCGCTTTGTCAGTATAGGTGATGATAGGTTTTCTCCAGGTCTTTTTTTTCCTGTTACATTGGCGTTATATATATATATACACACACACACACACACATACATTAGTGCTATATGGAAGTTCTAAGGAATTTAGGTTATGTTATCCATCGCAGACACCAACCATTATTAAAACGAGAAATGGTAGGCTTGTTGAGCACGATAACATTAATGGGAGTGAGCACGCTAGAAAAAATAGGCCTCAAGGTGGTACAAACTCCAACTATATCCCCTATATATGAAGGGGAGTTGATTTCCCTTCAAGGAAATCCTTACATTGTCCTTGAAGAGCACCGGCTCAGGAACAATTACTCTATAAGGAAAAAGTTTCCATAGATCAATATTGTCTATATTTCACAAAATGTTGAGGAGGTAGGATTGAGAAGATTCTCAAGAGCTAGAAAGCCAACACTCTCTTCCCATTATATTAGATACTTGCGTGAGTCAAACTTTGATGTTGGACATATAAATGATCCTATCTTATTTTCACGGGCCATGACCAGAGAAATTCTGCACTTTGTATAATGCCATGAGAATATATATATATATATATATATATATATATATATTATGGCTAGCTAACACATCTGGGATCTTGACGAAAGGAGTCAGAACCATTAACTGTAAATGGTTCAATACTGCTACAAGGGATTCAACTGGCAATATAGAGGGATATAATGCTAGACTTATAGCTAAGGAATTCATTCAGGAAAAAAGGGAATTGATTACCATCTAGTATCGAAGGGACTCATTTTGTTTCAGGTGCTGGCTAGTTTGCTATTGGATAATGGTTGGCCGCTGTGGGAGTTATGGATGTTGTGGCGACTCTGCTCCTGTTATGGGTATAACGCTCAGAAATAATTTTAATGGTTCGTGAGATAGGATCTGAGCTAGCGTGGATGTGGGCTATAGAGAAACAAATAGTCAGAGTCATTGGTAAATTTGGTCCAGAGTTGCAAGTGGGACTGATTTCAAGTCCACCTGGAGGTGGTCAGTAGCGGCTTCTGTTGTAGGGGTAGTGGTTGTTGAGGTCTTTTATGTGGCGCATGTGCCTGCTGAGTCCCTATTCGCGTGCCTTCTCAACAATTTGTTGAGGGTGTAGCTTAGATAATGGTAGTCAAACTCTTACCCACTAATTGACCTAAGTCTCTTGATGTGGTTCCATGTTTTCCCTTTTATTTTTATTTGTATTTTTTAATTTATGATGGAATTATATGATAGGTGAGTCCCAGGTTTTGGGTGGCGCCTACCCAAATGCTTGTTCAGCCATTTTCAAAATCAACATAGTTACAGGTGGTGTGGTCCTACCTTTCTTTAAAAATAAAAATAAAAAAAGCAGCAGCGATCATTTTGACTTAGTTATATTGTATGAATTGGAAGAATGGAATGGGGATCTTAAAAATGAGGTATATATTTTTCAGGCTGAAGGTTTCTCTTTAGGTAAAGTCAGTTAGTTTGTAGTCTAAGAAAATCCTTATGTAGACTAAAACAAGCCCCCCATTGGTATTTCAAAGTTCACGACGTTGTTACTTCACTCGGTTTTACAAAGAATATTGTCAATGAATGCAAATACATTAAGCTTATTGGGAGTAGATTCATTTCCTTAGTCATGTATGTTGATGACATTTTGCTAGTAAGTAATGACTTGAGTTTGCTAAATAAGAAGAAATGGTGTCTTGCACAAATCTTTGATATAAAGGACTAGGGTAAAGCTTCTTATGTCAAAGGAATAGAGTTTCAGACATGTCTCAAAGGACATTAGGACTGTCTCAAAGAGCTTATGTTAGTAAGTTCTAGAGAGACGCATGATGGATTATTCACCTAGTGTGTCACCCATTTTAAAGGGTGACAGATTCAGTTTAAATATCAAAAAATGATTTGGTGACAAATTCAGTTTAAGTCAATGTCAAGAAATGCTCTAAAGAGAGATCAAATAAAAGGCATTTCCTATATATCTATGACTGGCAGTCTAATGTATGCACATGTCTATATAAGATCAGATATTGGATTTACGGTAGAACTGCTAGGGAAATATGAAAATAATCCAGGCATAAAACACTAAAGAACTGTGCAGTATTTATAAGGGACCACATACCAAAGTTAACAATATTCTTTTACTCTTTTTAATCCTTCCTCTTCGATTATTTCCCATATAAATGGATGTCTCTAACTAAATCTTCTACCATTTATTTGGTGCATCAGTTGTGACAACCACCATGTCTATTTTTTAAATTTCTTTCAAAAGTTTTTTTTTTTTCTTTTTTTTTAAAATCATCATGTAAGCCTTACCCCAATTAGGAGGGATTCGTTACAGTTTTTAAGAAATCGTGCTTTCTTTAGTAAATAAATTTGTTTAATTCAGTTTGTCTAAAAAATTGAGATTTTTTTCCCTCTCTTTCAAAATATTTGGAGTCCTATACTTTTAGTCAATTACACAATTTTTTATTTTTATTTTTACGAAATACGTAGTTTAAAATGAAGTTTATCTAAGAACATTCACTGCAAGCCTATAAGAAAGACCTCCACTGCAAACGTACCCTGTTTTTACTGGTTGAAGCCATTAATGAGATTGAATGAGGTTGTTGCAAGAGCTAAAAACACGGTGGAAACAAGGGGCCAGTTGGTCTACAACTCCAAAGGGTAGTAATCAACAACACTTGTTAGGCCCAGTGTGAAAGTTATGATGGGATCGGCCAACCTTTTGGGTGTCTCAATTTCATGATGGACTAGACGGTTGGATTCGATACTAACACCATGGTGTGCCCCACACAGCTGCTGCAAAGGAACCAGGCTCTCATAAAAAGAATGGATTTTGGAAAACTGGAGAACGGATGGCGTTGAATTTGATTATTTTGCCGCTTTCCTGAGTATCCATTTACAGTACTAATCGTGAATGTGAATGGATTATCATTGAACAGTACCCCAACGACTATCAGCATTAGTACAAGTATAACAACCCTATCTTTTTAGAGAGAATGTGTAACCCAGTCAAATACGCCCACTTGTGTCTAAGATTCAAGCCATCCATTTAGGTGGGCCCACTGACGTGACCCAAGAATCAAGTGGGAAGATGAGCTGGCTCCTTCCCTTTAACTTGGCATGTCCCGTGGCTCATATTGTTCTACAGGAGTAATGACGATGTGACAATAGAGTGACCAATGAGAAACGTGCGGTCCACAGGAGTCATAGACAAGCTCGTCAAATGGTGCCAAGCATCACTTTGTGGACGCCCTCCTCTCGGTACAAGGATCAATACAGCCTCAGCAACGACATCATCATCGGCCTACTGTGGAACATGATAAATGCAGGCATGGATATAACCGTCATAGCCGTTGATTGGGCCATGGGAGAGCTGATCAACAACCCCAGGGTGCAGCAAAAGGCTCAGGAGGACCTGGACATGGTGATTAGCTCCGATCACGTCATGACAGAAGCCAACTTCACTAATCTCCAATACCTACAATGCATCGCCATGGAGTCATGCGCTTACACCCGGCCACGCCAATCATGCTCCCACACTGATCTAGAGCAGGTTGAGGACACTTTTATGGCCAAGATGGACCAGAGAAGGCCCTATCGGAAGAAGAAGTGATCAGGACTGTCAAAACCCTAAAGCAAGTGTATCTCACAAATTGGAATGAGTTATTTAACGTATAATATATGATTTTGAGATAGGAGAAGCTACTTTAGTCAACCAACATGCTGCACTAGGTTGCCCATGCTGGATTTGTGAGATTCCATCAGATCAACTGTTGAAAGTCAATTTTAATTTCGTTTTTACTATTAATAGTAAGCTGTAGTTCAATCATAACTCTTGATCCTTCAGTCACATTTTTAGGGAGTTTGAGCTGAAGTTTGATTCTTAAACTTCTTCATAAGTCTAATATCACTAATTAAAAGATTGTAAATTCGTTTTTATCATCAACCAATCTATTTTTGAATTTATTAAATTTTATTTCTATTTTCCTATTTTTCTTTATGAATTCGAGGAATCTTTGTGAGAAAAGCTTCGTGGATTCTGAGTAGTTATCTCTGAGGAAGGCAGTGATCGACGTCATCATGTTCATTACTGTGTCACACACAAAGCCAACAGCCACGGCAAGCTTGAGGGCTACGATATCCCCAAGGGCTCGATGGTGCACATGATCGTGTGGGCCATCATCCAAGACCGGATCCATTGAACTTCGGTACCGCGAACTTTCTTGAGGGGGACATTGACACTAAGGACCATGACTTCTGCCATCTTTCCACATGGGCCGGCTTGTTTGCCCTGGGGACCAGCTGGGGATCAACATGATTCAATCAATGCTTGGCTAGTTCTTGTACTATTCCAACTGCGTTAAGCCCGATGATATCAACATATCTGAGAATCCTGGGATTGTCACTTTCATGCATACCCCACATCGTACCCTTACTAATTCCTAGATTGCTCGCTCAGCTCTATAAGCATGTCTATTATTGTCTATGCTTGCTTTAATCTCCCAACTTTTTTTTTATTTTTAATTTAAAACAAAAAGCCGTGGACCACTCCTATCGATCCCCACAAGAAACAGAAAAAGAGTAAAACGAAATCCTAACTAGCTTCTAGCTAATAGATACAACCATGTACAATCGAAACTAAGGCCTTCTCAGGGAACCAAGGCCAGAGTTATCCATAACAAGAGCACCTCTGATGTATTTAGGCTTTAATCTCCCACTCTTTTTTTTCTTCTTCTTTTTTCTTAAAAGAAAGAGGACTGTTATAACAGATCAGCCAAAGATGAACAAACTTTCAGGCGGGAACCAACAAAAAGGATCAGGCCTCGCCTATCATATACCAAAAAAACAACAACTGAGGCTATGAACAAAAGGACAAACAAACTATCAACAGGAAGACAGCTCGAACGGGCCCAGGAGCGGGACCGGCTTTAATCTCCCACTTGTTCTGTGTTTCTTTTCTTCCTTTTCATTTTGTTTCGCACTGTTTTTAGCTGTGTGATCGGACCAAAAATACAAAAATAAAAAATCTCATTAGATGAGCACATGTTTTTGTTGATGTGGACCTATGGAAACCATGCATTAGTTTTTTTCTACATTATCAGTTACCATTGTAAGCCATGAGGGAATCTGCATACAAGGGTCGGTCCTAACTCAGCCCTAGTGGCATAAACCCTGGTCTTACTTGGCCTGAAAAGGCCTCGGACCTGGACCTAATTCAAGGCCGGGGCTGGGCCAACAAAAATAAAGACATAATCAAAGGTTTAAAATAGTTTTGAATCTAATTAGAAAATTTTCCAGTATCCCCTAAATTTACAATGAATCCCATCATTTAAATAATTTTGACCATAGAACATGACCCCCAATTCAAAAATATCTCCCAATCCAATGATAGGGACCGATGATCCAAAATTAGCTCGGAATCCAATGATAGGGACCGACCATCCAAAATTATCTCCTGATCCAATGATAAGACAAATCACCGGAATCCTCAAAGTCCATATCCTTTAACGGAACTAATCCAGGAATCTTCATATATTGGACTACACCAGGGGCCCAATCCAGGACATGTCTCGTGGAGCCCAGTTGGATACTGGTCTAGATTTTAGGGGCATTTGACATATGGTATTAGGTGGGATGGAATTTTATTTGGTCCCGTGCAAATTTCATTGGGCATTTCGAGGAGATAGGCGGAAATTGGTTGGATTAGGTGGAATAGAATTGCATTTGGTCTATGCGGGGTTTTTGTGGATTTTGAAATCTACTAAACATGTGGGCAAAAAGGTTGGGATTGGGTGGGATGGAATTGCATTTGATCCCGTGTGAGATTTTCGTGGATTTTGAAATCCACTAAACATGTGGGCCCCACACTGATGCATGTGCTTATCCATGCTGTCCATCCATATACACCCTTTATGCATGACATTCTAGTTATATATGTATATAAGTGACCCACATCCATTATGAATTTGGTTCGTTGATAACAATTCCATGGTCCACCAAACAGGAATCCAGTGTTTTTCCTCTTGGCAAGAATTTTATCCCAGCAGGCATGTATGAAGCTCTACTGTGGTAGCACGTGTGACCAGATTGGTCATATATGGTAGGGTCCACCAATCACAAGCATATCCTCGTTCCGATGGTGAATGGCAATGGATTATCATTTAACAGTAGCTCAACCACTATCAGCATGAGTGTAATTTAATCCTATTTATTCAAGTATAACACCCCCTGTCTCCGTATAGAGAAGGTATAACCCAGTCTTAAATTCTCCCACTTGTGTCTAAAATTCAGGCTATCCATTTAGGTGGGCCCATTGACGTGACCCAAGAATCAAGTGACTAAGCTCATCAGGTCAAGTGGGCAAGTCGCACGGGTCTCTCCCTTTAACCGAGCACATCCCATGGCTCAAATTGTTCTAGAGCAACGATGTGGTCACAGAGAAACGTGCGGTCCGCAGGGATCAGGTCACCAGAGCCATGATGGACGAGTGAACGTAGATTAGGTAAGGCAATGACTGTGGGGCACACCTTGATGCATGTATTATATATTCGTGCCATCCATCCATTTTGCAAGATCATTTTAAGCCATAGTCCCAAAAATGAGGCAGATTCAAATCTCATGTGGACCACACAGTAGTAGGATTGAACTCTCACTTGTGTTTTGCCTTCATTCAGATCGTGTGACCTTATCAACAGGTTGCATGGCATATAAGACTTAACGTGGACCTAAGACCTTTTTAATAGTGGGCATGCATTCAATCACCATTATTTTCATATTGTGTGGTCCACCTGAATTTGGATCTACCTCATTTTTGAGACCATACCCTAAAGTGAGCTAGCAAAGTAGATGGATGGCGTGTTTATACAACACATACATCCAGGTGGGTCCATGGTCGGGGCCTCACCTAGTAAGAGGAGCGTATTACATGCGGACGGCCTCAGACAGTCCAGCCCTTATCGTGGGGCCCACCTTGATGTATGTGTTCTATATCTACACTGTCAGTTTCTTCATATCATTTTAGGGCACGAGCGCAGTTCTAATTCTCAGGTAGACCATACCATAGGTAACAATGATGATTGATCTCATTGATGGACCGCAAAGGTTTTAATTCTCAGGTAGACCATACCGTAGGTAACAATGATGATTGATCTCATTGATGGACCCCAAAGGTTTTAAATCAAGCTGCTATTTGTATTTTCCGTACATCCAGTTTTATGTGACCTTATCAAACAGATTGGATGGAAAATAAAAATTACCGAAACATTACAGCGGGCCTTGAGAAGTTTTTAATGGTAGGGCATTCAATCACCACTGTTTCAGATAGTATGAACCACTTGACATTTGGGTATTCTTCAATTTTAGGCTCATGATCAAAAATGATCTAGAAAAATGGATGAACGGTATGGATATAGAATACGTACATCAATGTGGGCCCCACGGTAAGGCCATCATCCGGACATTGACATGAAGGACCATTGACTTAGCCTATTGTCTTTCCGCGTGGGGCGGTGGTATGAGGGGACCAGCTTCGTTTAGTCGGTGCTTGGACAATTGTCGCTGGGCAATGTCAAAAGGTGCTAAGCCTGATGATATCAACATGTTTGGAGAATCTTGAATTGTTACTTTCATGCATACCCCACTTGAAGCCGGTCCCACGCCTAGATTGCTTACCCATCTCTATAAGCATTTCTAATTATGTCTATGCTTACATTAATCTCCCTCTTTTTCTATGTTTCTTTTCTTCCTTTTCATTTTAATTTTGTACTGTTTTTGCTATGTGATAGGAGATAAATTAGTTGTGTGAATATCACATGCAATATTCCACCAAAAATTAAAAAGTAAAAAGATTATTAATAAATAAAGCTCATCAGTCCTGAACTGACTCAAGGCAGGGCTGAGCCCAAGGGAAAACAGTGACATGATTAAAGGTTTAAATAGTTTTGAATCTAAGAAGATTTCCAGTATTCTTTACCCCCATCATTTAAATGATTTTGACCATAGAACACACTCGTGTGTGCGTGTGTGCACGCGAGGTATGCGCACTTGTCCGTGTGCACACCTTTGCACATGTGTTATTAGCCTAAAATTCAAATAGTCCATATGACACAAAACTCTAATTAGTCATAGCAAAGAAAGATATAAACCTTGGAAAGAAACTATTTTACTTTTCCATGGTCCACCAAAGTTTTCAATCAGTGTAAATGAGGCTTTGGATGTTGTATGGGTCATCCTATCACATGAACTGTTCAAAATTTGTACTCACATAACTTGTGATGAGTTCTCAAAAGTTCTCGTGAAAACTCATTAGAGCTGGCGTGCTTGTGTGCGTGTATGTGTTTCTTTATTTATTTATTTATTTATTTATTTATTTATTTATTTACGTGAGACCTGTCACTTACCGACTTGAAGATTGGACTAGGCCAACGGATCAATCCAGGGACCTTTTTCATTGTCCTTTGCCCAGCCCATTAGGGCATTGGATCT